>JACEFZ010020769.1:0-197500 GCA_014155875.1 Cepaea nemoralis
TTAGCTAAGCGAATGGTAGGTTTTCTAAGATTGACAACTGGTTTTCCTTTAAATACCGCCAGACATCGAAAGAGACAAAAATTGTCAGTGTAGGGGTTTGAGCTAGAGTCGTATTGCAAAATATTGATACCATGATTGTGTTTTATGTGGTCAGGTAAGCCCTTTAGACAACAACCTATTGGGTGCTCATTGATGTGATAGATATAGAAGCTAGTCGCGGGGATTGTCTCTACCAGATATGTAGAGTCGGGTCTGTTGTGTAGGGCGTAATTGAACATGTCGCTTTCCTGAACTATGGTTATAAAGTCATCAAAGTCTTGTTCGTTGTTTACTAAAAAAAAAGGGACGTCGAGTTCACAGGCATTATTTGATGATGAATGGAAAAATCTAAGTTCGTTCGTCTCCTTATGTCTGAGTATCATGTGATGGCTATAATTTACCTTAAATCGGCTTGTCTGACTACTAAACACAGTCGCTAGTTTCTCGGTCCAGTCTATTGGTTGTGTTGAGTCGGGTCGGTGAAAAAAATTATAGGTTGATATATGTTTGTTGATCTTGTGGTGTGTCCTAAGGGCCTGCCAGTTGTCTCTATATGTCTGTTGGATATTGTCGACGGTGGGGAGTTTAGTCTAAAGTCTTTAGCTCCTCATCTATCTCTACTCTCTCATCTATCTCTACGATCGGCTTCCTCTGCTACCACGTGCTCGCTATTGTGTTTCTGTTTTTTAGGTGGTTGTGGGTCTGATGGTGCTTTTCTTTTTCTTGATGATTTTTTAGTATCCGTGTTTGATGTTGAAGGTATATTGTCCATATGTGTTGGAGGTGTAGTGTCCCTGTTTAATGATGCCGGTGTAGTTGATGTCGTGGGTGTCTGGTGGTGTGCTCTTAAATGGTGTTGTAATGTGTCTTTTCTGTTGTATAAGTGACCGCAGATGTGGCATGTGTGAGTTTCGGTTTTGTGGACTGTTCGAATGTGACGTGTAAGATTGTGGCGTTCAGTGAAACCTTTGTTACATGTAGGACACAGATGGATATTTTTCTGGTTAGTGGCCATGATTCCAGCTGACAATAATGTAAAGTACTGTTAGTCGACTGCTTGTTGCGGGTTGGTACACTTTTTTCTTTATATTTAATCACCTGCGCTTTTTATAATAGTGGCTGTTTGCGTACAAGGATACTGGTTCTTTGTATTCTACCAGGTTGACCACGTACACCTGTGAAAGTATCAATCACAAAAAAATTTTTAGTTTTCACCAATAATTTTTAATGTTCATATTTTTTATTGAGCTAACAACCGATATCATACATGTGTGTAATATAATTTTAAATAAGTTGCCATTAGGTAGACAGTGACACAGCCATATATAAAGTTAATCTTTATAGGCAATGTGAAGTTAAGAACATATTTTTTTTTCTAACTTTAACAAGAGACATTCAATATAGTTTGACACCTGGTCTAGACATTACATTTGAAGAACTCACAAGGTCGGAGCATGATTTGTTAACACTGAATGTGAAAGACCACAAGATATGACTGATTGAAGTTAACAGACCCCCTTGAGTTTAAAAAATAAGGACAAACAACCCATTTGTACAGAACGAACAGCAAGAGAGGCGTTCTAGTGTTGTCTTCATATCACCACTGGAGTATATGAACTATTAACATTTAGTTTCAGCTAGCAAAGTTACCAGTATTCACATGCACACATATACGGATACATATATACAGACATACATACACATACATATATACAAATATACATATACATAATACCTGCTTGTAGTACCACTCCACGGGTGATGAACCTTAGCTTGGTCAGACACAAGGCAATGCTGTTTGTTGACAAGATCGAGTCGCTACCCAAGATCGAGTCGCTAGTGGTGACCCTTTGCTATGTTGATACAAGGCGCCGTTGGTTGTCGGCAAGCTCGACTAGCTGGTGGCGGCCCTTTGATAGGTTAGATACAAGGCGCTCTGTGGAAGCAAGACACAATACATTACCAACCAGTTCCACCAAGAAGGGCGCACACATAAGTACACTTAGCCGACCACACACACACACACACATACACACACACACACATGCATATATACATACACACATGCATATATATATATATATATATATATATATATATATATATATATATATATATATATATATATATACATACACACATACACATTCACACTTGCATACATACACACATACAAATAGACATACACATATACATATACACTCACATACACACATACACATACGTGTACGTATATACATACATAAATATATACATACACACCCATACATACTCACACACAGCCATATATACAGATATACATACATACTCACACACACATACAGACATATAGACACACATATACACATGTATACATACACACTCGCATACACATAACCACACCTACATACATACAGACACACACACACACACACACACACACATATACATGCGCACAGAATATAGACATATCTACAGACAGACAGCCAGACATACATACATACATAAAGACAGACAGACACACAGACACACAGGCTCACACACGAGCATATGTTTTACCAGCAAGACAATATACTCACCTAGTGCAACGATGGTCCACGTCTGGTTTTCCTCCAATATATCTTCTTCAGCGGCCTGGGCGAATGTGGTTTCTATAGCGTTTATTCCCAGTATTTATAGTGAGTTGTGCTGATGTGGACTACACCAACTGACACCATGTATTACTGCGCGCATTGCAATGATGATTAATCCTATAAGCTCCTGCCAGCAATTATGAGAAGAAATGAAAGTAGTGCTATTGATTTTTATTGGGTGCCCGACAATAGGTGTTAAGCTCTTAATCCTCTATCGACGTTTAAATGGCTCTTTATTAATATCACGATCTATTTGCCACGGCGGATATATTAATAACAGTAATAACCCACCTAGTCCATTACGACGACGATAAGCTCCTGGATTAGTTGTTAGGAGAATCAGTATTGATTTTTTGTACCAGATTGTGCATGTACATCTCTGTGTGTTTTTTAAGTTTTGACATTTTACGGAAAGAGTCGTTTGGCCCTTATTATTACGAGTATATAACCGCTATTCGTTGGTCCGCTGACTGGACTAGTGGGCAGTCACCAATAACCACCCGTGTGGACACTCATCAATGACCACCTACCCACCTATGTGACGTATTTTATGGGGCTCGAACCCGCGACCGCGCGCCCGCACCCGGCGAGCGCCCCCGCACCGGCTGCCCGCCACCCGCCACCGCGCGCCTTTGGTTGTTGTTTAATTTATTTTAATTTTTTTTTACAACTATTTAAAATATGCTACACACAGTTATCTGCCCTTAGAAAAACATGTCTTTTCTTAGATGTATCGACCCCTTACATATGACCTTAGATACCTACCCTACCCAAACCGCCCTGGTCCCGAGCTGGATTGGGGCAATCCAGCGAGGTCAATCCAGAAAGTATAATTAGGAGCACACAAAAAACCCTAACCCTAACACCCTAACCCCTAACCCTAACCCTAACCCCTAACCCCTAACCTTAACCCCTAACCCTAACCCCTAACCCTAACCCCTAACCCTAACCCCTAACCCCTAACCCCTAACCCTAATCCAGCTGGATTGGGGTCAATCCAGCACCACAATCCAGAAATCATAATCAAATACCCGCTAACCTACTACTGACGACGGCGACTAGCTGCAGTTAGTTAGTTGCATATCCTTTACAGGAAGTAGCAGTCAACCCCAGCATTTTCGTGCTTCCTGTCAAGTTTACGGTCAGTAGTTTGCCATTGCTTTCTGAACGACCGGCACCCATACCATTTCACAAACAGTAACAACGTTAGGCGGTCTGCTGCCAAACCGCCCACAGTTGTGATTCCAACGGAATTACAAACCGTCCACAGTTGTGATTCCAACGGAATTACAAACCACCCACAGTTGTGATACCAACGGAATTCCAAACCGCCCACAGTTGTGATTCCAACGGAATTCTAAACCGCCCACAGTTGTGATTCCAACGGAATTCCAAACCGCCCACAGTTGTGATTCCAACGGAATTCCAAACCGCCCACAGTTGTGATTCCAACGGAATTCCAAACCGCCCAAAGTTGAGAACTACGTCCGTAACCCATTCGTCACGAAGCCGCTGCAAAAACAACTATAATTGGCATCTTTTTTGTTTCTCCTACCTCGTCATCTTCTTTTTCTGGACCTCCTCCCCCTCTACTTATTTTCCTCCTTTCTGTTCTTCCTCTGCAACAACAACAACACCAACAACAACAACTACTACTACTACTACTACTACTACTACTACTACTACTACTACTACTACTACTACTACTACTACTACTACTACTACTACTACTACTACTACTACTACTGCTGCTGCTGCTGCTGCTGCTGCTACTATTACTACTACTACTACTACTACAACTGCTGCTTCTAATGCTATTTCTACTACTACTACTATTACTACCCCTACAACTACTACTACTACTACTACTACTACTACTACTACTACTACTACTACTACTACTACTACTACTACTACAACTACTACTTCGTCTTATTCGTCTTTATTTTTCTTTCTTCCCTCCGTTTTCTTTCCATTTATCCTCCTTTTCGTCTTCGAGAAAAATTGTTTCCTGGCGCCAGCTCTAAGATTTCTGATGCGATCTTGAAGCATAATGCAGCCTGGATAAGCTTATATTGGACGCCATTCTTTGTTGTTGGATTGCAAGAGAAACTCGTATTTCTCTGTAATCGGGGCTTAGTGTAAGACATAAACATCCTAGGAATTAATGAGATGAGGTGGACGGGATATGGTAAAATAATAATGAACAAAAACAAAGTATTCTATTCAGGTAGTGATAAACACGAACAATGGAAAATAACTAGTACTTGACGGGCTGTTGGTTTGTCTGGACTCCTGTCTGTTCTACTTTTCACATGGGGCAGCGAGGAGCATTTGCGTGATATTCACTGGCACAGGAACGGTCCCGACATGCCCCACTCTTTGGCACGTGCATTGAAGTAACCACATATCAGATACCTGATACCAGGGGTATCCGCTGAACCTGTCAACCAGTCCTAACTCTCTCTCTCTCTCTCTCTCTCTCTCTCTCTCTCTCTCTCTCTCTCTCTCTCTCTCTCTCTCTCTCTCTCTCTCTCTCTCTCTCTCTCTCTCTCTCTCTCTCTCTCTCTCTCTGCTTACGCAAGATTCCCCACTTACATATATTTATTTGTTAGTTTCCAGCTGTATTTTCCGATTTTAATCTCATCCCATGCACTTCTTTACTTTCCTGACCCCACCCACTCATATCCACTATCGAATGTTGTAAGTCATCCTTGACCACCAGAGCCTGCCCATGTCTTCCCTGCCCGGTTGGGTTAATGTAACATGAATAGGCAGGGCACTTAAAAGAGTTTGTCTTCATTTCTTGTAACATCAGGGCCACAAAATAGTAGACCAGTTTCTCCAAAATTGGTCCTCGCTGCTTTGCACTACGCAATTCCAATACACAACCTGTATGTATTTTAGTCCCAAACGATCCGTTTTCATCATAATCTTTCTGGTCCCAGCCCTTTTCTTCCTTTTCCTTCACTCTTCTCCTCTACCTCTTCTCCTCCGCTTCATTTTCTCCCCGCGGGCTTTTGTCAAAGGTATCGAGCACAAAGCACGCACTTCTTTTTATAGGAACTAACCGGTCTTCCTAGTAGAGCCTGCCTGCTAGAGGAGGGGCAGGAGATGTCCTACAGGAGTCCATACGCCCGGCTCCGCCCTGCCCGCATACCAGACTTTCCAGTCACAACCAGCTCACCCGTGGCCATTCAGTCTTCGAAAACGTCGATCCATCTTAAACTTGAGGGATAATAATCGACTTTTTCCATCTCCTAGATGGACCGCTGTGAAAGCTAATGAGCCCCATCTACCCAGGGACAAGAGGTTATTGTACCGCAACCCTCCTGGCGAACACATTGGATAAATGTATACGAGGAACAACAAACAATTAACACACAATATCAGTTATCAAATAATTCATAATATACTACACAGACAAAATCACTGCACCGCCCTGTGTTAGTGCATGGAGAAAGCCCAGCTGATATCTTCGTTGTCGCTTGTCTCTGCCAATAACAACTACAAACTCTCTCTCTCTCTCTCTCTCTCTCTCTCTCTCTCTCTCTCTCTCTCTCTCTCTCTCTCTCTCTCTCTCTCTCTCTCTCTCTCTCGCTTCTTCACTCTCTCACCTCTCTCTCGTTCTGAAAATCTATCTCCTGGTCTTTCTTTTTTTATTCTGCGAATCTTTTTGTTTACTGATTCTTTGTTTTCTTTTCCGGATTCCCTGAACAATGTCCTATTTGTGTCTTTATGTCCGTCTTTGTTTCTTTTGATCGTGAGCCCCCTCGTCATAAAAAAAATGTTTTGCATATCCTTTACAGGACATCGCTGTCAACATCAGCATCTTTCAGCTGATTGTTGATTTCTTGGCAAGATTACGCTCAGTAGTTTGACATTGCTTTCTGAGCGGCCGGCTCACATAACCCGTAAGTTACCGACGCGATTCGAACCACTGCTGATTCTCGCCGTCGTCGCGTTACTTACGAGAGTAAACGAGATTACGGAGAAAAGTCGCTAACCTCTAGGCCAGGAAGCCGGCTCCCCGTCATAAAGCCAGCACAAAATAAACGGGACGCGAGTATAAACAATATGTACCTGCCAAGAACAACAACTCCTGTAAATCGATGAGGCAATGTTCACAAAACGAGCAAATGTGTTCTAAACCATGTCCCTTGTCCAGTTTCTTCCCCCCCCCCCCCCCCCCCCATGCCGTGTTCATCACCCAGAATAAACTGACAGCACACACACGCGCTAGCACACACACACACACACACACACACACACACACACACACACACAACTCAATCACATCAATCAAATCTCTACATTAAACCACCAATCCTAGTGAGCACGACAATCTAGAAGAACAGTGATTCTTAACCTTTTTGCGAATATGGGCGTTCCCTTGCTCGCTCTAACCCTCTGATAATAGTGTTGGATTCATCCTTCCTGAAATCGGAGAAGGATTCCCCTGATGGCGAAAGACACTGGAAATAGAGAACGTTAACCCTCACGCAAGATGAGCTCAGTGTCCTTGCTATTTGTAGCAATTAGTAGAAGAAGAAGAAGAAGCAGAAGAAGAAGAAGAAGAAGAAGAAGAAGAAGAAGAAGAAGAAGAAGAAGAAGAAGAAGAAGAAATAGTAGTAGTAGTAGTAGTAGTAGTAGTAGTAGTAGTAGTAGTAGTAGTAGTAGTAGTAGTAGTAGTAGTAGTAATAGTAGAAGATGTAGCATAAGAAGCAGCAGCAGTTGTTGTTGTTGTTGTTGTTGTTGTTGTTGTTGCTGTAGCAGCGGCTGCAGCTGCAGCAGCAGCAGTAGTAGTAATAGTAGTAGTAGTAGTAGTAGTAGTAGTAGTAGTAGTAGTAGTAGTAGTAGTAGTAGTATAGTAGTAGTAGTAGTAGTAGTAGTAGTAGTATAGTAGTAGTAGTAGTAGTAGTAGTGGTAGTAGTAGTAGTAGTGGTGGTAGTAGTAGTAGTAGTGGTAGTAGTAGTAGTAGTAGTAGTAGTAGTAGTAGTAGTATTAGTAGTAGTAGTAGTAGTAGTAGTAGTAGTAGTATAGTAGTAGTAGTAGTAGTAGTAGTAGTAGTAGTAGTAGTAGTAGTAGTAGTATAGTAGTAGTAGTAGTAGTAGTAGTAGTAGTAGTAGTAGTATAGTAGTAGTAGTAGTATAGTAGTAGTAGTAGTAGTAGTAGTAGTAGTAGTAGTAGTAGTAGTATAGTAGTAGTAGTAGTATAGTAGTAGTAGTAGTATTAGTAGTAGTAGTATAGTAGTAGTAGTAGTAGTAGTAGTATAGTAGTCGTAGTAGTAGTAGTAGTAGTAGTAGTAGTAGTAGTAGTAGTAGTATAGTAGTAGTAGTAGTTGTAGTAGTAGTATAGTAGTAGTAGTAGTAGTAGTAGTAGTAGTAGTAGTAGTAGTAGTAGTAGTAGTATAGTAGTAGTAGTAGTAGTAGTAGTAGTAGTAGTAGTAGTAGTAGTAGTATAGTAGTAGTAGTAGTAGTAGTAGTAGTAGTAGTAGTATAGTAGTAGTAGTAGTAGTAGTAGTAGTATAGTAGTAGTAGTAGTAGTATAGTAGTAGTATAGTAGTAGTAGTAGTATAGTAGTAGTAGTAGTATAGTAGTAGTAGTAGTAGTATAGTAGTAGTAGTAGAAGTAGTAGTAGTAGTGGTAGTAGTAGTAGTAGTAGTAGTAGTAGTAGTAGTAGTAGTAGTAGTAGTGGTAGTAGTAGTAGTAGTAGTAGTAGTAGTAGTAGTAGTAGTAGTAGTAGTAGTAGTAGTAGTAGTAGTAGTAGTAGTAGTAGTGGTAGTAGTAGTAGTAGTGATCGCACTGTGCTAACTACGCTCGAGTTAAACACAAGCGAAGGTAAAATAAAAACTTCCTTCTCAATGAGCTGCGGTGGCACAGCAGTTAGAGAGCTTACTTGAGAACCTAGCAATGGGTGCTTAAACAGAGGCATTGGAAGTGTTCGTAGGGTTGCCTACACATTCTCCTAAACTTTTGAATCCATAAAATTAGCACCCAGTACATATACATCAGCGGACGCGTTAGCGTAGTTGACAAGGAGCTGTGCTGATAATGTCCTGAGCGTGGTCGGACGTGGTTTCGACGCCTGTTTTCGTCGTCTCTCTAAGTGAGAAAACAAAAAGACAGGTCAACTATACGGTGCATCTTTAATGACTGCATTTTTTTTTTTGAAAATATTGCCGTTCCAAGTTTTTAAATTACCTATTATATTGCATGAACTCCACAGAGGGTGAATACAAAACTTGGTACGGCAATATTTTAAAAACCTCCTCAGACATTAAACATACAGACTAGATTTCTCCGAGCATTCAGAAATGTATGATGGACCTATCACATCACAGACACATTGCAGGAAGCTGCTTCCAGACAAATTAATGTTTTATAACATTTAAATCAAAGACAGTTTAGAAAGTTTGTTGCATGTTATTTATAGGGTTTCGCAATCAACTCCATCATGTATTGGCTGTTTGTTTTTTTGTTGTTTTTTTTTCAATTTTATATTCAGTAGTTTGCAATTGCTTTCTGAAAGGCCGACGCTCATGTCATTGTGAAAATTAAAGCAATCTGCTCCTACACGGCCTCCGGCTCACTTTGAACCGGGTAAATCAGGATTGTGAAACTGCGATCACTACCCTAAGCTACATACGCGGAAATAAACACAGAGTACAAATAAGTGGACACAGAAAATAATTTATATTCACTCACAACAAATATTTATACATTGAAGAAGATAGCATACAACAAATGCATAAGTACGAGGGTACGTTACAAATGGCTGTAGACAAAAAAAAATCTTGAAACCAGTGTATTTTTAAACAAACATTATCCCTTTATTTCTCAACATAATTTCCAACAACATTGATGCACTTATCCCATCGTTTTATCAGTCCTCCCAAACCGGCTGCATATAACATCGTGCTCTGTTTTCTAAACCACGTTTTCACTTCACATTCAACTTCGGTGTCATTAGCGAAATGTCTCCCGCCAAGGTAGGTTTTCAGTGATTATGCTGACAAATGTTTATCCCGTAAAGCGATGCATAGCTGGGTAGAAAACGATACGAGGGCGAGTCAATAAGTAAGTCACACAGTTCTGAAAATGAAAATAAAGCACGCAGTTCTATGCAGCCGGTTTGGGAGGACTGATAGAACGATGGGATCAGTGCATCAATTTTGGTGAAAATTATGTTGAGAAATAAATGGACAATGTATGTATAAAAATTACTGGTTTCAAGTTGTTATCTTATTTAGTTATTTTTCCACGGCTATTTGTGACTTACTATTAACTTACCATCGTATTTAGCCGCTATACACTGCGGGATTTGCTGAGGAGGGGATCCGATCAAATATGGACTGAATGGTTCAATGTGCAATGATGTGTCGACTAACTAACTAACTAAATACATAAGTTTCAAAATAAATATAAATGTGTGCACATTATAAATTAGTGCACAACACATAAATTAAAAGTAAACGTCAGGGACTATTACACGCCGTGATGTACAGTGAGTATATGGTGCTAGACGCATATTTTATAGACACATTGGCACTTGGTGCGTGATGTGATCAGTATCCTACCGGTCGCTTCTACCTCTCCAGCCATTTCCTTACACTCTTTTTTTACACTGGGTCTACAGGGAAACCCAGATCAATTTAAAACTAGTATCGGGTAATACGATGTTAAAGTGCGTTTACTAATGTTTGCACTCATTCACGTTCAATTTATTTAAAAGTATATGTTGCATCGTTATGGAATTTTTCCTGATGCCTTATATTTACTCCCTACCATGAAATATGTCTTTGATAGGTCCAAAGGCAACTGAAATCATGGAAAGCGACGATATTTCTTTGATCTTTGGGTGAAAATATATTGAATTCACGCTAACAAACTTGTTAAAGTAATGTACATCAATTCGGGTAAGACCTCTGAACTCCGTCCCATTATGTGATGTGCTTCTTATAAGGAAATTTCCGTGCACCACGGAGAATATTCATTATTGAACACTAATGTTTCCATGTGAAGTTGTAATACATTTCATAATATGCACTTCATCTCTGACCCGTACATTATGTACCGCATAAAAACAAACATTGAGATCTCTGTACAATCTCCAGAATAAACATTTTTTGGGGGTTGGGTGGGGGTGGGGGGGGGCGGGGTCTACATAATGATACGGTTAAATTCTAAATCTCATAATTTTTCCTCAGTTGGTTAATGAGCTATGGAAATGTTTGCGTCTATATGGGGGAATACATTTGTGAACCCACCACAGCCCTATATTTGTATAGACTAACCGGCGCTCGATGAGTGATGTTGTGTGTGTGTGTGTGTGTGTGTGTGTGTGTGTGCGTGCGTGCGTGCATGTGTGCGTGCGTGCGTGTGTGTGTGTGTGTGGTTCGTTTTGTTAGTGTGTATGTGCTTTTTTGTTGTTGTTGCGTATATAGTCCACTGGGTTAAAGATATTTCCATAGCATAAACTGTGGAAAGTGTGTTACGTGTGAAGTTTAAGGCATGCACAGTTTCTCTACCACGGTATCGGGGTTGGTATACCAGCTCTTTTCATCAGTTAATCGCTTTTCCTTCTTAGACAATTAATAGAAAATTTTCAAAGTTGACTGGTAGCCATTTGCATGAGTTCGGATCGACAGCCTCCCTCCCTTTGCTAAGAAACCATCATCATCATCAAGTGCCATACCATCTGGCGTAGGTGTTCATGTCTCTCCGCATATCTTGGTCTTTGGTGTTGTGGATAAACTCTGCTGGTGATATTCCTTCATGCCACCGTCTCTATCCATCCAACATCATTTCTCTGGGTCGGCCTCTGCGTCTTTCCGATTTTCTCCAACACCTCTCTTCTCATCACATGACCAAAGAAAGCTGTTTGTCTCGTTCTTATTGTTGAATATAAAGTTCTAGTTTCTTTAGCCTCTTTCATGCAATCGTCGTTAGTTACTCTGGCAGACCGAAGAATTCTCAACATTCATCTTAGGAACCATATCTCTGTTGCTTTTAAGTTCTTCCTAATTTGTTCATTTACATTCTAAGATTCACTGCCATACAGCAAAACATGTTCTATATAACACTTCAGCACTCTCTTAAATTCAATGATAGTGACTTATTGCATAAGACATTCTTCATTTTCTGAAATGCAGCTTTTGTTTGCCCTATTCTAATCTTAATTTCGGTTGTGTACCTTCCGTCTAATGTTATAAATGACTCTAGGTATTTAAAATTATCCACTTTTTAAAGCATTTTGCCTTCTTTTTCAATTTCATATTTTGGTGAAACCACACATATACCAAACCAGGTATATGAAGATTATCAACAGAAAGTCGATAACTATTAACATTTTAAGTGGTATCGAAAACATGGGCTGGCTGCTTCCGATGTGTTGCTTTTAGTGAATAAACCACAAAATAAAGCTGAGAAACTCGACGAGTGGAAAAGCACGCAGCGACACGCGAATATTCCCACAGAACTCTTTATCAATGAAACTACAAATACAAAAATAAAATAATAATTTTTATTTAAGAAAACGAATAAAACAAATAAATACTTATCTCTGCAGTAAAGGGATAGTCCGATAACAAAACTGGAATCGGAAACCCCAATTTGCGAGCTTTTAAGTCATGTTTGTTTTTTCTTCAACATTTTAAACACATTTCATGCAGTAAACAAGAAATACGAATATTTGTTGTGCGATGTCATTTCAGTGCGTTCTCTTGTTTATACATGTTTTCTATAGGAACGACTACATTAGTTTATTACAGGTAACATTTCAGCATAAATGTATTCATGGTGCATGACCCTTGACACCATGTTTGTTACTCCGTGTGCTCACTATCTTCAGACGCTGATAATGCCAAGCTTCGTGTGGTGGATCCAGGTAAAACCTTTATCTGCAAATTTATACAGACTGTAAGACATCAAGGGAAAAGGGGTGGAGACATCACAGGAGTGCTGTGTAGGAGCTAACGAAGAATAGTCAGCCAAAACAGAACTGGTGTCGTCGACCGCTACAAGCTGAGAGAGATACTGAGGAGGGCATCCGAGCACTTATGGACTGAATGGTTCCATGTGCAGTGAGGATAGTCGTTAGGTAATCCGACGATTAACTAACTTGTGTCTTACCGGGACTCGTAAAGGGAGCAAAGAAAAATTACACTGTTACATATTAAGCATGTCGAAGAAGGCGAGTAAGGAAAGTTGGTATGAAACTGATTACCCCATTCCGTAGAAAACTACTATACCTGCAACCAATCATGGACAAGTCTATAAAGGACTTGGTGTTGATTAGTTGGTTTATGCTCCATTGGAAATTAAAGACAGATAAACAAAAAGATGGCAAATACTGCCTTTGGGGATATAAAGTGTAAAACGGGAAGATGGCAAAAACTGCCGTTGGGATATAAAGTGTTAAGCCTTCACGTGTGCTAGGCCATGACATAATAATGTGTAGCGGCCACTGCCTTCATTTCCTCGTCGCCTTTCCTTTTATCATCATCATCATCATCATCTTCCACTTATGCCGTCAAGCGTCGTGGGGAGGGATAATTTGCGCTCCAACGCCCGCTGGGCGGCACTGGATAGTGTCATCCCGTGTGACTGTACAATGTCTTTGATGTCGTCAATCCATTTTCTTCTTGAACGTCCTCTTGGTCTCGTCGCAGATGATCTTTGATGTAAGGCCAGTGATGGTAGTTGCTGGTGTTGCATTCTAACGACATGGCCAAATCACTTGATCTTGTGTCTTTCAATAAACGTGGCACAAGAGTAGTATCTTACGTCCTAACTAAGTAGATTTTCAGGATTGACCTCTAAGGATTGATCCCAATCCTTTTCGGTCTCGGATCCTGGGCGGGTAGGGTAGGGTAGGGTATTTAGGTCATAAGTAAGGGTCGATAATTCTAATAAAAGACATGTTTTTCTAAGAGCAGATAACTGATTGAGTGTATAATATTTTAACTAATTGTAAAAAATAAAATAAAAAAATAAAATAAAAGACAAGCAGGGGCGCGCGGGGCGGACGGCGAGTGCAGGTGGCGTTCGAATCCAGTAAAACAGAGTGTTGTAGTAGCCACTTGGCCAGTCATTGCTGAGTGCCCTCATGGCTGGTCAGTGGCGAGTGCCCACAAGTCCGATCATCGGTGTAACGAGTAGCGGGGTATCTACTGGTGCTAACAACGGACAACCGACTGCGTCCTTAAAATGTCAAAACCTAAAAAAAAAAAAAAAAAGATAGTTTTACATGCACAATGTGGGACAAAAAATCAATACTGATTCTCCTAACAACTAATCCAGGGGCTTATCGTCGTCGTAATGAACTAGGTGGGATATTAATGTTATTGATATATCCGCCATGGCAAATAGTTCGCAATATTAATAAATGACCTCATAAATAGCGATAGAAGATTAAGAGCTTAATACCTATTGTTGAGGCATCCAACAAAAATCAATAGCACTACTTTCGTTTTTTCTCATAATTGCTGGATGGAGTTTATAGGATTAATCATCAGTGCAGTGCGCGCAGTAATACATGGTGACAGCTGGTGTAGGCCACATCAGCACAACCCACTATAAATACTGTGAATAAACGCTATAGAAACCACATTCGCCCAGGCCGCTGAAGAAGATACATTGGAGGAAGACCAGACTTGGACCATTGTTGCACTAGGTGAGTATATTGTCTTGTTGGTAAAACATACACTCGTATGTACGCCTGTGCGTCTGTGTGTCTGTCTGTATGCATGTATGTCTGGCTGTCTGTCTGTATGTCTATATTCTGTGTGTGTGTGTCTGTATGTATGTAGGTGTGGCTATGTGTATGCGAGTGTGTATGTATACATGTATATATGCGTGTCTATATGTCTGTGTGTGAGTATGTATGTATGTATATATGTCTGTGTGTATATATGTCTGTATGTATATACGGACGCATGAATGTATGTGTGTATATGAGTGCGTATGTATACATGTATATATGTGTGTCTATATGTATGTGTGTATATATGTCTTTGCGCCTGTATATATGTGTGTATGTGAGTGTGTATGTATATATGTGTGTATATATGTCTGTGTGTGAGTATGTATGGGTGTGTATGTATATATGTCTGTATGTATATATGTACACGTATATGTATGTGTATGTCAGTGTGTATGTATATATGTGTGTCTATATGTCTGTGTGTATGTGTGTATATGTATATATGTCTGTATGTATATATGTCTGTATGTATATATGTATGTGTGTATGTGTATTTATATGTGTGTGTCTGTTTATATGTGTGTGCGTGTGTGGTTGGCTAAGTGTACTTATGTGTGCGCCCTTCGTGGTAAGGTTGGTTGGTAATGTATTGTGTCTTGTTTCCACAGAGCACCTTGTATCTATCATAGCAAAGGGTCACCACCAGTGAGTCGAGCTCGCCGACAACCAACGCTCGCCTTGTATCAACATAGCAAAGGGTCACCACCAGCGACTCGATCTTGTCAACAAGCAGCATTGCCTTGTGTCTGACCAAGCGAAAGGTTCATCACCCGTGAATTGGTACTACAAGCAGGTATGCATGTATATGTATATCTGTATACATGTATGTATGTATATGTGTGAATACTGGTAGCCTTGCTAGCTAAAACAACCAATTTTAATAGTTCATGTACTACTCCAGTGATATGAAGACAACACTAGAACAAATCTCTCTCTCTCTCTCTCTCTCTCTCTCTCTCTCTCTCTCTCTCTCTCTCTCTCTCTCTCTCTCTCTCTCTCTCTCTGTTTTCTTATGGAACACTACTGGGTTGGTTTTTTTTTATTTTTACTCAAGATGGCCTGTTAACTTCAATCAGTCATATCTTGTGGTCTTTCATATTCAGTGTTAACAAAGCATGTTCCGGTCTTGTGAGTTCTTCATCTTTAAATGTAATGTCTAGACCAAGTGTCAAACTATACTGATTGTCTCTTGTTAAAGTTAGAAAAAATATGTTCTTAACTTCACATTGTCTATACAGATTAACTTTATATATGACAGTGTCACTGTCTACCTAATATAAACTTATTTAAAATTATATTACACACATGTATGATAGCGATTGTTAGCTCAATAAAAAATATGAAAATTAAAAATTATTGGTGAAAACTAAAAAATATTTTGTGTTTGATCCTTTCATAGGTGTACGTGGTCATCCTGGTAGAATACAAAGAACCCGTATCCTTGTACGCAAACAGCCACTATTATAAAAATCGCAAGTGTTTAAATATAAAGAAGTGTACCAACCCGCAACTACCAGCCGACTTACAGCAATTCACATTATTATCAGCTGGAATCATGGCCACTAACCAGAAAAATATCCATCTGTGTCCTACTTGTAACAAAGATTTCACTGAACGCCATAATCTTACACGGCACATTCGAACAGTCCACAAAACCGAAACTCACACTTGCCACCTCTGCGGTCACTTATACAACAGAAAAGACAACCTAAAACACCATTTAAGAGCACATCACCAGGCACCCACAACATCAACTACACCCGCAACATTAAACATGGACACTACACCTCCAACACATATGGACACTACATCCTCAACAGCAAACACGGATACTAAAAAATCAGCAAGAAAAAGAAAAGTACCCGCAGACCCACAACCACCTAAAAAACAGAAACACAATAACGAACACGTGGTAGCAGAGGAAGCCGACATAGAGACAGATGAGAGAGTAGAGATAGATGAGGAGCTAAAGACTTTAGACAAACTCCCCACCGTCGACAATATCCAACAGACATATAGAGACAACTGGCAGGCCCTTAGGACTCATCACAAGATCAACAAACATATATCGACCTACAATTTTTTTCACCGACCCGACTCGACACAACCAATAGACTGGACCGAGAAACTAGCGACTGTGTTTAGTAGTCAGACAAACCGATTTAAGGTAAATTATAGCCATCACATGATACTCAGACATAAGGAGACGAACGAACTAAGATTTTTCCATTCATCATCAAATAATGCCTGGCACACTCGACGTCCCCTTTTTAGTAAACAACGAACAAGACTTTGATGACTTTATAACCATAGTTCAGGAAAGCGACATGTTCAATTACGCCCTACACAACAGACCCGACTCTACATATTTGGTAGAGACAATCCCCGCGACTAGTTTCTATATATATCACATCAATGAGCACCCGATAGGTTGTTGTCTAAAGGGCTTACCTGACCACATAAGATACAATCATGGTATCAATATTTTACAATATGCATCCAACTCTACACCGTACACTGACAATTTTTGTCTCTTTCGATGTCTGGCTGTATTCCAAGGGAAACCAGTTGTCAAGTCTTAGAAAACATACCATTCGCTTAGCTAACAAGTGGCAGAAATATCAGAAACTAGAGTCGTTAGAAAACTTCCCAGGGGTTAGGCTTATCGACATGCCCCTCGTTGAAAAGTGTTTTAAGGTAAATGTAGACATATTTGAATTCAACGAGACTCCAAGCCCTGGTCCCCAAACTTCGCAGTAGTGGGGAATATGCTAAAACGTTTCGGGTATTATTATATAAGGATCACTTCATGTACATTAATGACTTTGATAGAGTAGCCAAGTCATTTGGATGTAGTGAATGTGGGAAGTTGTGGAGTAGTTTCTGGGAGATGGATAGACATACTAAGACTTGTAGTGGGGAGCCCCTGTGAACAGTTATAAAGGAGGGGTCTATACTGTGACAGAGACTGTGTGGGAGACCATTAGCTCATTGGGGGTCAAGGTAAATACCAAATACGTATATCCTTATAGGGCTGCCTACGACTATGAATGTTACTTCGAGACTAGAAATTTACCAGGGGAAACCAAGTCCACCAAATTTCTAGGTAAGCATGTCCCACTTAGCTGGTCGATAGCATCAAATGTCCCTGGTTTCGAGGACCCCGTCTGCCACATCACAGCGGGTAATCCTCTGGACTTGGTGAGAAAGATGGTTGAATATCTGACTCAAATCGCTGATGCAGCGTACGCCAAATTACGAACTAAGTTCGACTGGTTATACACACGATTAGAAGAGCTAAATGAACACAAACTAATGGCTAAGTTAGACGAGTACATGCGGGAATTACCGGTGATAGGATTTAACTCGGGGAAGTATGATATAAATCTAATTAAGCCTTATTTGATAGAGTCCTTCCTCTCTGCCACTGATGACCCCTTTAAATACATAGTGAAGAGAAACAATAATTTCATGGCCATTTCCACAGAAAAACTTAAGTTCTTAGGATATAGTTAACTATTTAGCCCCAGGATTTAGCTACTCCAAATATTTAGCGGCCTATGACGTAGAGGAGACAAAGGGGTTCTTTTGCTACGAGTATATCACCGTCATTAGATAAACTACAAGAGACTCGCTTACCTCCACACAAGGCCTTCCATTCGCAGCTGAAAAACTCCAACATTTCAGCTGCTGATTACGATGTCTGTCAGCGAGTATGGCGCGAGAACCATATGTCGACACTGGCAGACTTCCTAAGGTGGTACAACAACAAGGACGTGCGACCATTTATTAAAGCGTTAAAGACTCAGGTTAAATTTTACAAGGGCTTAGGAGTAGATATTTTCAAAGATGCCATCTCAGTTCCCGGGGTGACCCTAAAGTACCTGTTTAAAACCATCCCCAAGAATATAGTGTTTTCACTAGTGTTCCAATAAGGAGAGTGATCTGCACACGACCGTTAGAAAAAATATTGTTGGGGGCCCCTCGATTATATTCCATAGATATCATGAGGTAGATAAGACCAGGATTCGAGGGGGTGAAGTAGTTCAGAGTGTGAAAGGGTACGATGCCAACGCTCTATACCTGTGGGCTCTGACACAGAAGATGCCCACGGGTTTTCCTGTGATAAGAAATGCAGAAGATGGGTTCAAGCCCCATAAAACCAGAGTGTACATCGTCCAGTGCAGAGAGTGGTTGGCCTGGGTACAACACAGTCAAGGCATAGAGCTACAAACACAGTTTAATGGGCGGGAGATGTCTCTAGGAGAACGACACATCCGTGTAGATGGTTGGGATAAGAAGACTCGAACCGTCTACCAGTTTCACGGGTGCTTATTTCACGGGCATCAAGACTGTGTGCTGACACAGGGTATTGATGTTAACCCAGGTGAGCAAAAAACCCTTGGACCGAGCTGTATGCCAACACTCTTCAGATTCACGAGTATCTGAAGAAGGAGGTGAATGTTACGGTCGTGGAAATGTGGGAATGCGCGTGGAAGTCTCTCAAAAAGACTAATACCACCATTAAGAACTTCGTGAAGACGACATTCCCATACAGTCGCACCCTGGCATGGTTACCAGGACATAGACCAAGACAAGATTCTCAAGGCTGTAAAAGACGAGACTTTGTTTGGTCTAGTGGAATGCGACATCCACGTACCAGACGAGTATAAAGAGTATTTCTCTGAAATGACTCCCATCTTTAAAAACACTGATGTGTCTAGAGCCGACATTGGTGAACTTATGAGTCAGTACGCTGAGAAACATAAGTTGTTGACATAGCTCACGTACGGACTCTGATAGGTAGTTATATCGGGGAAAAGATCCTATTGGCCACACCATTGCTAAAATGGTATTTGACGCATGATCTAAAGGTCACTAAAATATACCAAATAATTGAGTATAAACCTGAGAAGTGTTTCGAAAAGTTTGGTGAGGAGGTGTCTGCCGCCAGACGGGCCGGTGACAGCAATACGGCTTATACTATTAAAGCCGAGACAATGAAACTGATTGGGAAATGCAGCCTATGGCAAAACATTAACCAACAAGGCCAAGCACACCAAGGTTTCATATTGTCGTGGGGCTGGCACGTCAAAGTTGGTGAATCAACCTCTATTCAAAAATATGACCAGGCTGTCAGATGATGTGTTTGAGGTGGAGTCTCTAAAGAAGACCATCTCATGGGATCTACCCCAACAAATAGGCTTCTTTGTGTACCAGTACGAATGTTAGAATTTTACTATGACTGTTTAGATAAGTTTATAGATAGGAAGGATTTTCAGTTGTGTGAAATGGACACTGATAGTCTGTACTTAGCCCTTAGCGCCCCAACGCTATCACAGGTCGTCAGACCTGAACTTCAGGAAGAATTTTATAGCGTCTATAGCTCCTGGTTCCCGGCTGAGGTCTGTGATAGCCATAAAAATGATTTTATTAGCAGTAGGGGCATTGTACCAACCTGTGACCTGTGTAGAGATAAGCGAGTCTTCGACAAAAGAACCCCTGGGTTATTTAAGCTGGAGTATGAGGGGCGGGGAATGGTCTCCTTATGCAGCAAGACATATCACTGTTTTGGAGACTCTACCAAGACCAGCACGAAAGGATTGACAAAACACCACAACACCCACCTTGACAGAGACACTTTCTTAAATGTACTCGACACACAGACAGCCAGTGGAGGGACAAATATAGGGTTTAATAACAGGATTCCTCTGTCCTCACATATCAACAGCACAGAGAGGCCTTATCCTATTTTTATATTAAAAGAAAAGTACAAGCAGACAAAGTTACCACCTCACCACTAGACATTTAACATTCACTCACGTGGCCTTTTGCTTATTAGTGTAAATATGTATCATACTGTGTAAAAACCGTTTGTGTGTACATAACTTTGTACCTTTTCTACTTTTTTCATCTCGAGGGATAATATGCTCCTTGGTCAATGAAACTTGTGTGTTCTATAATATGATCCTTTAAAAATTTTAACGAACACATACGTGTACTGTGATAGCCTTTTGAAATTGATGGTACAGTGAAATTGATGGTACATTGAAATTGGTGGTACAGTGAAATGTCTACATCATTGAAACTAAAAGACTCAATGTTTGTGAATGTCACTGCTTTTGTAAACTGATGACGGTCACATTTTTTCACTTGGATGCCATATAAATGCATTTTGTAAACACTTGAAATGCTTTTTAATGTACTTTGTAAATGAATGTACTGAAAATACACACTTGTGATATCGTTGTCGATAAATTTGCCTTGTTGAAAATACTGCGTACGGTATTGAAATTGTATCCCATACCGGATTTAGCTGAAAAAATAAAAGCTATGAAAACCAACCGTTTTGTTTGTTGGTTTATTTCAGTGGTATGAATGGTTTTGTTTTTTCCGTTGTCTGGCTTTTTTCTTTGTTTTTCATGTTTTCGACTTTCTTGTCTTTCTTGTTTTCATGTTGACTGTGGTTGTTTGACTTGGCACAAACCTTAGGAGCAATTGACATACACAAACAGACAATAACAAAAACACAAGGGAACAAACGGGCCAAGAACAGTGGAACACAAGTACAAGATCAAAAAAGTACAAAGACACAAATATTTGCCAACGAGCCAAGTACACAAGAAGAATGTCACAAGTACAAAAGGACAAATGTTTACAAAAATGGTACAAAACAAATAACAAAGACAGAGATTTTCATTTTTTTCTGTGTTAATTTTCATAGATGGATAGCTATACACGTTGTCTCTTCTTTCTTGGATCACCCAGTGGTATACAGTTGTCTGAGTAGTCAAGGGCTGCTGGTCTCCGGGCTGGTGGGCTCTGATCACACATCTGACTGTATGTTGGTTGACTATCATGCATCTGGCTGTTGTCGGCTTCATCAAACATCTGGTTGTCTTCGGCTTTATCAGACATCTGGTAGCTGAGTAGGCTTGATAAGTGCTGGTGACTTGGCTGTCTTGGTAGGGTTGAACACTGTTAGTGACTGGCTTGGCTTGAACATTCTTAGTGACTGGTTTGATTTGATTAGTAACGGGCTTGGTTTGAAAACTGTTAGCATCTTGATTGGATGAGAGTCTATCAAAATCAGCTAGAATCCCACTTTGAATAGCTATCAATTGTTCATATTCTTGGCGAGTAAGTGTCAGACCCAGTTGACCTTTAGTGGTAACAGGTGGTTAACCTTTATTAAAAGATGACTAATCGACCCACAAGCCGGTCATTGAACCGTTGTTTATTTGAAAACGCCTGCAGAATTTCCGCTTGAGAAAATAGATAGCGTACAGGCCACAGGTGTTACTTAGTACATCTTGTAAGACCCGGGTGTTGTACATTAATGGTCTGATTGAATACTTCTCAATAAACTTGCTTATGTCGGCGTGTAAGGGTGGTAGCCCAAACGAATCAAAGTATTCACATTTGCCTAACCCGTCGTAATACAGCGCGATCCAGTGGGACCCAGGTTGATCACTGGGGTCAGTGTTTATCACCAAAGCAGTTGGTTTAGTTCTATCTATTTGTCTAGGTAACTGATCACGAGCATATACTCTGACCTGGACCCGTTGAACATATCTATCCGCTAGAAGTAGACTGGTAATCTGTTCTGTGTCCATTATGAAGCATAATCTGTTAGCACTTGCCTGGTCTTGGATATTTCAATTATCCCGTCGTGCTCGGCGCAGACGATAACTTGTAATGGTTCTGGGGTGGGTGTGTTGAACTTTAATTCCAGGGTTAGAGGACCAGCCTTCGCCATCTCAAACTGATCTCCGTCCAATAAACTGGGACTCAGGTCAAAGGCATACAGAGTATACCCATGTTTATATTGCATATAGTCAATGGAATTACCGGCGTCCTTGCCCACCAGACCCATGGCTAGATTAGTGCCAAAGAAGGCTCGTACGTATTGATTACGTTCATAGTCCATCGTTAACGGCTTGCTGGTGGCGGATCGCCCATCGACTGTTACGTTCAGATACGTCAGCCCAAAGGTTTGAAAATTATAAGGATTAGCTTTGAAGGTACCGTTGAAGGCGGCTGATGTTATTAGGCCAACCAAGATACAGGTGGGTGTTTGACTCATAAACAGATTATCTTGAGTGTGAGATAACATCCCTTGGGGGATAGCTAATGTTTTCAGCGCCACACGCTTGATCGGTAGTTTCATATTGGCTCTCATCAAGGCTTTCTCATGGGCGAGAGCGACGGCTGGATTTAGTTTGGCTTTACGAACCACCAGTGTGGCATGTGTTATAACGGATGAATAAGCAAAAGTGTCGTCGGGGGCCATTAGGTTAAAGGTAGCTTTCGATGGAGTCAGCTTAATTTTCACATCCACACCGTTTATCATGTAACGGTCTTGCGCAAAGATATCGATGTGTAGTCGACCCATCATATCTATTTCTTGGCTCTCGCTGGCTAGTTGTCGTCGGGTGTTTCGACCTTTGTTGTTATCGCCTTGAGTCTCATCGAGAAATTTAGCTGTATCGTAGTAATAGAGGGCGGCTGAGAGATGACTCTTCTTGGCTTCTTCCCCATGATTCAGTGTGGCTTCCAGATAGGCTCTATATGGGTATGTGTTCTCACTCGGGGTGATTAGCGTGTCGTTGAGTGAGACATCCACTTGTGAAAACAGACTGTGTAAGTAATAGTTGACGGGGGCCACTTCGGCTGTGGGTGGTAGTTTATCACCGTTGGGTAGTGTGACTTTAGCTCTGATGTGTAAGAAGGTATTATATAAGTCTAGATACTCTTCACTGGCGCCAGATATAGCAAATTCTACAGGTGCGCCTGGTGCTAGAGATGCGAGCGGGTGTATCTCCACACACTGCCCCTCCTCTACGGCCGTTTGTGTCGGAGGCACGCTAAACAGATCCAAACCAGAATGCAGACACTCACACGAGTTGGGATGAATCAGAGCCATCATGCGAAGATATCCGAATACTTCTTCTTATGAGCCCGACTAGGACTAGCACTTAGTTTTATACGTTTACTCGGCTCACCAGGTGGCGCTGGTCGTCTTTTTCTTCCAATACCGCTACCCGATTGGCTAACATGATCGGCTGCGCCTTGCAGTAAACGCTGACCGGCTTGTTTGGCGTGGTCTTTAAAGGCTTCTCCAACGTTCCTACCAGCTAGAGCGTCTTGGGCCACTTTCAAGCCTGTGCCGAGACCTTCTCGGAGTAAGGCCTTACCACCTGTCTTTAACCAGGGTAGAATTGTGCGACCAAGTCCACTGAAGAAACTGCCGATACCACGACCTCTCTGACTCCTGCCACCCACAAACACTGGCATGCCATGGCCAGCTTGGTTGCAGTAAAAGTCTTCGTACATTTTGGGACTTCGACGTAACGCCACGTATTTCACCATTATTCTAGGTCTGAATGTTTCCGCGTGCGAAAATGTAACGTCAGCACTGAAGTTCCGCTGGTGAATGAGATCGTTGTCCCCGTCTCAGTGGTTAAAAGGATCTCCACCATGTCGAAAGAGTACCGACTCAATGGCACGTAGTGTGGTTTGTCATAGATGCGAAATACTGAGGCTGAGCGCTGGTCCAAGATCGGGACAGTCCTTAGTAGTGGGACCATGGCGTCTCCGACTGGTCTCGCGGCTATGAGATTTCAATAGACGTAGACATTTTGAATGTCATTATTCAGTTCTACCACCACCTCGCCTTCCATTAGAGGGTTGGCGTCCGTCACCTTGCCAGAGGGAAAACCTAAAATGCTTCTCAATCTCTCGCTAAATTTAACAGTGGCCCCCGGTTCGAATAGTTTCACGAGGGCTCTCTTCAAGGCCTTGTTATAATCGAATCTGACTCGCACCTTGTCATCAGTCTCTTTCACTAACCGATCAGGACGTGCCTTGTCACGCTCTTCCTCCCCTTTCACTAGTCGATTCAGTTCCTCTATAAAACCAGCTGGTGAGCTGTACATACCCGAGGGACACACCACTCTTATGGGATGTTTCCCCTGGGGTGGTATGTATATGAACCACACTTCATTCTCTAACACATTGCAGTAGTAGTTGGGAAACTGAATTTCGGCCACACCCACTTCGTATTGTTTGGTCACATCAATAGTCTGCGGCAACTTGACGAAAAAGTGACCCGGGTTGTTGTTGGGAAACATATTCGGTGACGCAATGCTGGGTAATGTCACGTAGAAGCTCATAGTTTAGGGTTAGGTAGCATGTAACCCAGACAACTACTCATTAGCGCAATCCACAGCTTGCACTCAGATGCTTCGGCGCTGCCGCGACTCAGATTGAATAGTGATACGCCGATAACGGTGTATATAACGACCATCTAACAGAAGAAGACAATCTCTGTTCGCGGCACCCGTTGACCAAAAAACGACCAGAACGAGGTTCTTTCGCTGGGTGGGTTATTTTGTGGGCGCAGTACAGTAGTTTCCGCAATGTCTTCGTCCATTAGCCTCGGTATCTAGTTAGGTCTGAGACCCAGCTGTTGACTGACGAATTATACCCGAACCATTTCACTAAATACTCTTTACCACCACCTCTCCTTCGTCTTTCTTGTAAGACGGTTTCAACCCGATACACTTGTTTATCTCCGACTGGTTGGATCTCTTCTCGATAAAATGAGCCTCGTAGTTCTTCGCCCGAATCGTCTTTTAGCACATACGTCACCAGACTGGTCTGGTTTATACGACTGACGGTAAACAATTCTTCTGCCCACGACGGCACATAGCCCTTTTTAAAAGGTTGTTTGGGTTGAGCCAGTCTGACTCGGTCCCCTTCTGTAAAATATACTTTTCTTGACCCGTCGGGTTTTTGGTACAAGTTATGCCACACCTCTTCTTGATTAGTATAGTTGACTTGTCGGGGAGCCATGCGAATACTTCTGTGATATGAACCATTGTAGTTTCGGATCAGTTTGTCTATGACGTCGACGTAGCGCAGTGTATTAGTCTTGGTGAAATACCGCCACATTTTTTCTTTAAGCGTCCGGTTGAATCTTTCCACTATAGAGGCCTTAACGTCTTCATTCTCGGTGGTAAGGAAATGCACACCTCGGTCTTTCAGAAACTTTAGGAAGGTCTGGTTGACAAATTCCGACCCTTTGTCGGTCTGAAAGTTTACCGGTTGTCTATCACCAAAGATTTTACTCACAGCCTCCACCAGCGCTTTCGCCGTTTTCTTCTTGATCGGGATGGCCCAGGCATATTTACTAAACACATCGATGCAGGTCACTAGATACGACAATCCATCGTTGTATCTTTGTAATAGGCGCATATCTATCAAGTCGGCTTGAAACTGTTGAATTATCCCACCGGTTATGGTCTGGCGTCTTTGAAAACGCCGACGGATCGGTTTATGCAAAGTATACGTGTCCTGATGCCGTAACCATTTCTCTATTTGCTTAGCGTTCAGTTTAGTATTTCTTTTTAAGGCGGCGCTTCCGCCATAGGCCCCCGGCTGCTGGGGATCGTAGTAATACTTTCTTAATTGCGCGGCCATTTTCCCACTTGGGCGTAGTTAACTTACTCGGCTTCTTCTTTCGTCTGAGCTTATACGCTGGAGTGGTCTCAACTACTTGACTCTTGGGTGTTATTGGAGTATGGGCAGTTACTTGACTCTTGGGTTCGCTTACTTGAATAGGTTGACTAGGTGTCTCGGTTATTTGACTGGTTGTCTCGGGTAAAGTGCTGACTTCGGGTTTTTGTTCTTTGATATCCACTAGGCCTAAAGGCTTGTGTCTGTACTGATCTAGTCGATTCAGATATCGCTGCAAGGTTTGTTGGTATACTCGGGCTTTTTCACGAGGTGGCAGATCTTCACTCTCCAGGACTTGGCGCATTTGTTGGTCCAAGTCACGCAGGCTATCGTTTAGTGTGTCGGGTGGTGTATAGGGTCTTTCTAGCAGCCGAGGGTCGATCAGGAGCATTTTCTTGGCCATTACAAACCCACGATGCCCTTTCAACACATTTAAAATTGGGCCGAGTAAGGCACCTATGAAACCACCTTGTTGCAGGATCTGTTTCCTTTTCTTGAGCGACAGTTTCTTACCCGTTAGCGCTCTCAGACTGTTTTTGTGTCGCTGCAGCCGGCGCTTCTGACTCAGTGTCAGGGGAACATTCCCTTTTAAGACATTGTGACAGCATTCACATATTGATTGGACGAGCTCCGGGGAAGCCGTTTTAATTACGGCTTTTACGGCGGCTGGCTTTGCCTCACCCAGAAACCGCAGCATGGCCCCGTGACGTTTCACTCGGTTGGACATATTACTTGGGGACGTAGAAGACATGGTGCTGGTCTGGAAATATACGACTGCGTAAACGGAGCTGATCCGGTGTTTCCTGTCGAAGGTCGAATAACAAATACCCGTGTGGCGTCGATGTCGCGTCTTTAAAACTATCTTGGACATATGACACGCGGCCTGGGTACATCTGTTTGGCCAGGTTGGCAATTTGCGACCCGTCTCGAGGATTTTTAAACACTACTAGGTAATGCGAATTCAGACTGATAGTTCTTTGTTCTTTGTTCTTACCAAAAAGGTTCTGGACTATATACATGACACTGAGATTACGATGATGACTACCCTTGGTAAACAGTTTGGTCACTCTATCATCTGTCTCGGACATTAGATCATCTATAACCACTAACCGCCGTCTATCCCCAGTCCATTTTTCCACGTCGGGCAGTCCCTCGTTAAATTGAATACCCTTCATAGTCTCGTACATGGGTTGCCACTCTCCGTAGCACCATATAACCTCCTCTGGAATCGGGTCGACCATGTCTGGGAGATGGGCCAGGAACTGTTGTACAAAGACGGATTTACCACATCCCGTTGGTCCCGCAATCATCGAGGTAAAAGGATGTTTCCATCTAGGATCCATGACAACGAATGACCACCTACCTACCTATGCGACGTATTTTATGGGGTTCGATCCTGCCCCCGCGCGATCGCCGCCCGCACCCACCCCGGCACTCGTTCCTGCGACCGCCGCCCGCCCCGCGTGCCTTTTTTTGTCTTTTAATTTAATTTTATTTTACAATTAGTTAGTATATTATACACAAAACTCAGTTATCTGCTCTTAGAAAAACATGTCTTTTATTAGTATTATCGACCCTTACTTATGACCTAGATACCTACCCTACCCTACCCTACCCGCCCAGGATCCGAGACCGAAAAGGATTGGGATCAATCCTTAGAGGTCAATCCTGAAAATCTACTTAGTTAGGACGTAAGATACTACTCACAAGGTGTTGATCCGACTGTCTGTCTGATAACAGCACTTCTTACTCGGTCTCGGATTGTTAAGTTGGAAGCTCTCCTCAGGCATCTCATCTCGCAGGTGTTGAATTTGCGAAAGTGTGGTTTGGATAAAGTCCATTTTTGAGATTGGTAGCATAGGGTTGGTGTGAATATGCTGTTTATTATCTGTCGTTTTGCGGACATGGGTATATTTGGATATTTCACTAATGGTGATAGTTGATATGTAAGTGCACTAGCTTTTTGACATCTGATTTCGATTTCTCTGTCCAATCTGCCATCTTCTGTGATCATACTTCCAAGATGAATTCTTTAACTTGTTTCAGAGTTGTGCTATTTATCTATATATTTAGTGGATCAGGCGATCTACTAACTTGCATTACTTCGGTTTTAGCTGTATTTATACTCATATTGTATCTGCTGCATGTTGAACTCAGATTATTAATATGATTTTGTAGTCTGCCTTCATCGCTGTATAACGGGCACTGATCATCTGCAAATAGAAGTTCATTTATTTCCTGTGAATCAGTTTCATATGGAATAAAGAGTTCTAAATTTTCTGAATCTGTTCTGTCAAGGCTTGCTTCTTTGGATATTCTGTCCATGTAGGTATTAAATATAACATAATTCCAGAAAATTCTGAAAACTGATTGGTGTCCATTTTTATTAGGCTGATTCGAGCCGAAAGCCTTACTGGTAGCATAAATTATTATGTCACAGCTGATGATTGAACACAGACAACAATCTTGACAGATAAGCTCACTATCAGTTACGCTATCACGAGTCCTTGAAATGTCTTTCTGTGGAGTGAGGCCGGGTCAGATGGGATAAAACCCGGCGCAATGAAGTCGAGCCTCTGGGATGTACCCTTTAACCTACTCCGTGAAGAAATGGTGTGGTGATCTTGCTGAAGCACGTCTGCTAACGTCTGACTGAGCGAGATAATTTCCCTACCGTGATGTTTCAGAAGTTCTGTTGGCTAGTTTTTATTATTCCCTGCCTGAGCCGTCAATTAGAAGCAGGCTAATGGGTTCGTTTAACGCAACTACCAATGTGATCGTTTTTAAAACCTCATCTTTCTTATTCAGATTGAACTTTGGTTTTATTGTGCTCGAAAATACATCAATCTAATGGGGTTAAATCGGGAAGCGTGACAGCGCAGTGGCGAGCATGCTTGCCTGCCGGCCCTGTGGTCGCATGTTCACATCCTCTTTGAAGCAGAGATATTTTCACGGACTTTGATTCCCCAGCCTAAAATGGTTAACAGGAATTATAATGAGAAGTAAAGGTGACCGTGTTGGTATTCATCTTAGAGTGAACGATTGGCCGAAACATATTTTTACGGCATAATATTCTCAATAGAGAGCTGCGGTAAAGTAGGGGCCAGACTCTTGCCTGATAGCGTGGGCAAGATTTCGAACTCTCATCGACTCGGATTTTAAGCTGGATTTGGATTTGCAAGTCGACCCAGCCTAAAATTGCTGCCATGAAATGTCTGACTTGGTGACAACGGAGAAGATTGGGAGAAAAAGAACAAGGGGAAGGCAGAGAAATATTTATTTTGTGCTCGCTCGCTTTGAACTCAAGCGTAGTCCATACACACTACTTCTAGTAGTGCTGGACTGAATTTTGCATGTGGGTTAGCTTTACCTATTAACAGTTTGCCCATTAGGCGAACCCACTCCGACTTCAGAAGTACTTGTAATTAACGTCCGCAAGTCAAAGACGATAGGTCAACATTCTCGTTCAACTGTCCGGTGTATGAGTTGAACCCCTTACCTCGGCATCAGCATACCGGATGTTTAATAATACGTGTTCTTATCCATTCGACCATGGTGACCTACAGAGAAGTAAATATCTGGATAGCTTGGCCACGTGGCATGGTCGAGTCAAGAACACACAGCTGATCCACGATTCTGGCGATCGTATGAGATGGCGAAACATGACCTCTCACGCTTATCGGTATGACACATGACGATGGTGATCAAGACAAAGTCAGTCTTGGGGGTTTGGATATAAAACATAGACAGCGAAATTATTTTAAACCCACACTTTGTCTTCTTCTATTTCTTCTTCCTTGACCTTCTTTCCAGGCCAGTACGTGACATGACGTCTGACGCGTAAGACGTCAGTTTCCGACGTCTACACACAAGCCTCACTCACGTTATGTGTTTCTATCAACCTGTGGGTCATTATTCTTACTTACCAAATTTGCCAGGGCAGTGTAAATATGGCATATTCCTTGCTAATTCCAATTGCTGTAGGGATATTACCGGGCACAGTTTGCATAAGAATTTTCAGTTTGTTGCCCTTATCGGAACAATTAGGTATCCGATCTCACTACCCAAAAGAATTGAAAGTAGGACCGTGTAATATCATTTGACACCATTAACTCTTGTCACAATTCCCAGTCCTGTACTGAGAATCGAACCTGGTACATTCTGAGTCTGAGGCGGACACCATAACCTCTCTACCACCCAGACACCATAACCTCTCTACCACACACATCCACACTCTACACCCACATCTCCATACCCGCACCCACACCCCACAACCATAACCAGCACCCACACTTCACACCGCCACACACACCCTCCAGATCAAATCTAATCATTACATTTTAGAATGATGAATGTCAAGATCCAACATAAAGCCCGACTGAAAGTAATCACCTGGTTTGTATTCTTGAAGGCATAATGGGTTGTGAGGCCGAATCTTATTCTGATGAACTTATTCAATGGAGGATTTTTGTTCCCTTTATCTGGATAGAAAAGAGGATATTCTCAACAACAGCAGGTAATTACTTGTATAAGAAAACGTGTGAGCACAACGACCCTCTGTGTGATCATGCAATTTGGTCTAAGACTGGTTAATGCAGTCTTCGGGGCAGGGGAAGCGCTTATCTAGGACTCGACTTGTCGGGGATGCATTTGTGTTTAATTCTCATTGTGTGGTTCGTGGAGATCATAACAGATGCATATGACAGAAGTGGATGATATGTCCGAAAGCCCAAAGCATTCACGAGCTCAAGTGGGTGTCTGATGTTCGTCACACGGAGTTGGGTAGTAATCAGCTAACGGATTAAAAGACATCATGATAATCATTATCATGTTTATTTTCGTCCAGTGGCTTGTCCTTTGCAGAACTGAGTAGAGGGATAGAGAGGGGAAGATAGAGATAAGATATGATGAGTGAGTGCGGAAAGAGAAGAGACAGACAGGCACCGGAGAGAGACAGGCAGACAGACAGACATACCGGCTGACAGACGCAGAAACTTCCTGAACCACACTTGCGACAAAACCTTCACGGCGTTTAAGAGCCACATTGTGTGGTAGAAAATATTTATTGATTGGGGAAGAGGGCAGTGTGAGGCTCAAAGCTTCTACGTCCCTATCACATTTGTTTTTGTGTACATATAAAAGCCACTGTTTCGTATTATAAGCGGTAATGGCTGAGCAGCCTTGAGTTTGACACACACAAAAGCCTTAATTGCATACTTTAATACCATTTAAGTGCAGATAAGATTAGCTTATTACATAAAAGGCGGAGTGAAATCATTATTCGTTGTAGCTGACAGGCTGAAGTGTCATATTCAGGCAGGGAAGGTAGCGTATTCGATTCCTGCATAGGGTAGGAAATGTTTCCAAGAACCAATGGTATTTACTGATATAACTCCACCCCTTGATGACTTGTGTAGTAAGTTCGGATCCCTAGCCTTATCGGATAGCAGCGAAAAACTTGAGCTCTCGTGTGCAAGTTATGCGCGTTAAATATTCCACCGCAATTTGAAATCGAAAAAAGTAGCCATGGACCTGCAAAGTTGTTAGAAAAAGTAAACCTACCCACAGGAAGATATAGCAGCCTGTTACTATCGATGGAATCTGTCTAGAGGAAGTAAACCTTTTTCTGATATTTTGGAAAGTTGTCTTTGCGACTTAATCTCCCTCACAATGTACACGTGTTTGGCTGACCAAGGCACTAACGGCATTCTTCTATAAAGCCACATTTGCGTTCTTATATGGAAAGTAAATACTGACCACATCACTCACCGAATGCCGATTGATCAATAAAACACATGGATCTAGCATCATTTGACTCATGCGCCTTAAAACATGTAAAAGGGCTTCATTTATTTGTTATGCCTTTCCGCAGATGTGAGGTTCCAGTACCGGTCTTGCACACCCCACTGGCATTCTGGGCGAGGCGAGGGGAATTAAAGCATTAGAAAAGTCCCCTTGGACATGGTACTTTGTTACAGGCTTGGGCGAGAAATGTCTATACCAGTGGTTCTCAACCGGTGGGGAATTTCCCCCCCCCCCCCCCAGGGGGGAATTTTAGGGTTTCCAGAAGACCATTTCAAGATCGCGTTAATACAAGAACCGATTACTTGATATTGTTTTTCCTTACATACTTTACAGTTAAGTACGTCTCATCCTTCGAAAATTAATTTTATAAAATCAGTAGACCCACAAATCATGTTTTATGTGGATGTCTAGACTTGTTTTAGTATGTGCTATTAAATTTACCTTACTTTTTTCCTATACTGTATAGGGGTGGGGGATTTTTAGATAGGATATATGAAAGGGGGGAATGACGTTCTGAAAATACGATGAAGGGGGGAACAGGCCAAATTTTTGATAGGAAAGGGGGGGGGGGGAAATGACGTTCTGAAAATATGGTGAAGGGGGGAACGGGCCAAAAAAGGTTGAGAACCACTGGTCTATACTAACCTCACTTCGACAAATGAAAGCTTATTTCCCAGACTCAGACAATCTGAATACCAATGCATGGGATGTAATAACTAACGCTTAGTCCTACAGAGGATAATGTTTGCGCTCGCTCGCTTTAAGCTCAAGAGTAGTCCATACACATTACTTCTAGTGGCACTCGACTGAGCTTTGTGTGTGGATTAGCTGTCCATATTACTAGTGTTCCTTGTCACCAGGCGAGCCTACTCCGACTTCAGGGGTACATGTAATTTATGTCTCCAAGTCAAGGACAAGAAGTCAACATTTTATTCCAACTGGCCTGTTTAGGGGTTGAACCCCTTTCATCAGCATCACCACATCAGATGTTTAAGGACGAGTACTCTTATTCATTCCGCCATGCTAACATCCTTCCAGAAATTAACAACCAACTAACCACCCAACCAATCATCCAACCAATTAACCACCCAACCAACCAACGACCCACCAACTAACCACCCAACCAACCACCCAACCAACGACCCACCAACTAACCAACCAACCAACCAATTAAACACCCAACCAACTAACCACCCAAAGAAATAACCACCCATCCAAATAACCACCTAACCAATTAACAATCCAACCACCTAACCAACTAAACAGCCAACCAACTACCCAACCAAGTAACAACCCAACCAACCACAAAACCAAGTATACAAAAACAAAAACAAAATCCGGTTCTCTCCCGTCATTATGTTGTTAAGTTCCATTGATGTTTTAGATTCCTCAACACCAATAGCAGGTCATGCAGGTTGATTGTGTCCTTTTAGTGCACCTTATTTGAATTATTATGGGGTTAAAAGTACAAGTAAGAAAATTAAGTGCTTCTGGCTCTCCTTCAACACTATCTTCTTACTTGAATAATTGTTTGGATTCTACAACATCACTAGCAGGTCTGGCATTTTATGATTGATTCTGAAAGCTTTGGGCTTTCGGACATCTCATCCACTGCTGTCATAAGCATCTGTTGTGAACTCCACGAACCACACAATGAGTATTAAACACAAATGCATCCCCGACAAGTCGAGCCTTCCGCTGACCCTAAGACTGCATTAACCAGTCTGAGACCAAATTGCATGATCGTACTGAGGTTCGTTGTGATCACACGTTTTCTTATACAAGTAACGCAGCCAAGTACATGGTTGAACAAGGTTCAAATTAAATTCTTTAAAAACAAAATCTTAAAAGCGAGTGCACGGACTCCATTGCAGCAGGGGTTATCCCATGTGACCGTGACTCTATCCGCAGAACAAGCCATCTGTCGAGAGCATCACAAAAAGCCCGCGCTCATTAGCTCCAGTGATGACCCCCAAGAGGGTCTCAGAAAAAACGTTTCGTGTGGTCTGAACGATGGAGTCCTGAAACGAATCCACGGTCTTCAGTGTTCGGACAGACCTTTTGTGTTCTTTATTTATACTTATATTTATTGTTACAAGTGCGTTGATTTTTCTTGTTGTTCGCTTGCTTTTACCTCAAGTACTCCACACACGTGCTACAATTTCTAATGCACTGTACTGATTTTTATTGTGTGTATTAGCTTTCTCTATTACCTGTCGCCATCTGGTGAACCCACTCCGACTTCTGAGGTATTTGTAATTTACGTTCCCTAGTAATTTATATTTTTTGCCCGCGGATTCTGTGTTTTACGGACATTCCCAGGACTACAGCTAAGTGATTGTGTTGTAGTTTTTAGTGTAGATGTTTTATTGTCTTTGTGTGTGTGTGTGTGTGTGCGTGTGTGTGCGTGTGTGTGTGTGTGTGTGTGTGTGTGTGTGTGTGTGTGTGTGTGTGTGTGTGTGTGTGTGTGTGTGCGCGCGCGCGCACGTGTCCGTGCATGTTTTTTTTAAAGAAAGTTGTCTAACAGCAACGTCTATTTATCACTTCTGATCGTGTTCTTGTAAGATTGACAAAGTTTATGTTTGATTTGTAAAGAGTTAAGCATCACATTATTATACCCCAAAAGGCACTCGGTGGGTGGTGTGGTGAGTACCACACAGATAGCCGTTACTTCACGAGCCGTTTCCTAATACCCATTTAAGGCTTTGTCTACGTGCCGGTATGTGGCGAAGAGGTTGGATTACGAACGCAATTCGCAATCCCGCATTCCGCGTTCGAAACACAGTTGCGGGTGATTTGGAAACAAACTACTTTTCGCTGGTTTTCATACAATAATATTAGTACAGGTCGCTCAGAAAGCAATGACAATCTACTGAACGCAAACTTGCTAAGAAATTACAAACAGCCAAATCATGTTGGGGTTAACTGCGACGTTCAGTAAAGGACACGCAACTAACTACTCGGGAGCTAAGCCAATTTTACAAAAAAATATACTTTACAATGGGGATTTGAACACGTGACCACGAGCCCAGCATGTGATCATGCTAGACTCTGAGCTGCCGTAAACATCTCTTTACTTATACACACTTAGGTTTTGAGAGCTATCAAAGTTATCGCCTATGTCTTCTATATGACTTCATAAAAATGCAAATGTAATAAACTACTGACATGGAGCGCAAACTTTAAGACAGTCAAGTGTGTCTGATTGTAAACTATTGAAAATTCGATTCGTTCATTCGTTACTCATCAGTCACATCATTTCATCCGTGATTTTATTTTCGCATTTCCCTGCTGTTACTATATGACCATCATGGCCTTCTGTTGTGATGTGACTAGTTGAGCTGAGTTGAGCTGAGCTAAGGACCGTTACCACTGCACTCAGGACATTCCCATAAGTGCTCCGTCCCTCGTTCAACAGCCAGCGAAGTGTTATGCTATTAATCGTTCTTACCGCTATCTGATTGAAAGTTCTCTTGGTCTCCCCTCACCGTTTTGAGATTCTTCCATAACATCTACCGATCCCCCGCAATCGTATTCTATCCAAATACGGGTTCTGAATCTGTTTCCCCGCCTTCTCCACCTGGTCAAACAGTCGCACGACCATCTCGCCCTTGTCCATAGGTAATCTACCACCAAGAAACGCATTCCCTGCCAGCCTATTTGCCTGTTCATCCCCCCTCCCCCCTCCGCACCCCTGCAAAGCCAAGGCAAAATATCCATACAATTCTGACAATATATGACCTCTGAAGCGAGGATAGCCATTCCGCAGGAAACATTCCTTTCTCCACCTGGCCTGTTGGCCTATCATGTTTATTTATTTCAATTCAATATTCTGTTCAGCCCTCCTGAGTTATATGTAGGTTATATTTTATACGCTGAATATAGTTCAGCGTACTTTTTGTACATACTATTTCATAGAATATAGTTCAGCGTACTTTTTGTACATACTATTTCATAGAAATGATTTGTCAACGTGTGTTATATTGATCTATAATTTCATGTATGCCAGTCTCTCTGGCTGTGGGGTTACAACACTTTCTCTCTGTAATCCCGTTTATCACGGAGAGTCTCGTAGCGGAGCGAGAACTGAGGCGGTTCGACCTCCGCTCGTGACTTGCGGCATACTGAGCCGGCCGCTCAGAAAGCAATGGCAAACTACTGAGCGTAATCTTGCCAAGAGATCAACATACAGCTGAAAGATGCTGGTGTTGACAGCTAAGTCCTGTAAAGGATATGTAAAAAAAAAAAAAAAAAATTTAATGTATGTATAATGACAGGAATCACATGTTCGAATCCTATTAGGCGATCCAGCCTAAACAAATGGTACCAGTGACTGTTCTAGTAAGTAAAGACTATCGCTGTGATATTTACCACATTACCCATCAAGTGCCTAAACGTATGGCGCCGGCACTATATACCCATATGCCCCATGGTGTGAACAGAGGTCCCTTACTTCAATTATTTCACAATGAAACGACAAAAAGTTCTATACCCAGAACACGAGCATCAAACGTATAATGCTTAAAATAAACTTCAACAATAGCCATTACCATTAATAAACACTAAAATACGTTTACATATATATATATATATATATATATATATATATATATATATATATATATATATATATATATATATATATATATATATATAAAGTGACGCGCATGAATGGATTAACAAGATTCCCACTGTCCCTATCTACTATCTAGCGAAACCACAGCCAAAGGAACGGGCTCGGTAGAATCAGCGGGGAAAGAAGACCCTGTTGAGCTTGACTCTAGTCCGACTTTGTGAAGACACATGAAGGGTATAACAAAGGTGGGAGCGCAAGCGCAATTGAAATACCACTTCTTTTATCGTTTCTTTACTTATTCAGTCAGTTTTGGAGATTTCTTCGCAATATACGAGCAATATCTCCTGCGGGCCTATTCTCGCTGGTCGCGGGATCCGCACAGTGGCAGGAGGGGAGATTTACTCGCAGTAGACGAGAAATATCTCCGGCGGGCCTATTTCCGTGGGTCGCGGGATCCACACGAGTCAGGCGGGGAGTCTGACGGTAGTACACGCTTACACAGATCCAGACACTTGCGATTGACAGGTGTACGTGCCCAGTGGTCCGAGCGCTTATACTACCCTTACCTGCGGGATTTGGCTGAACGCCTCTAAGTCAAATCCAAAAGGTTTCGGGTCTGGCCATCGCTCGCCTCCTGCTCGTGGAGGAGAGGTCTCGGAGGTTTGACGCTGAGCCGCCAGCGTCTGCAGCCAACATTGTTCCAGACGTATTGGTTATCCATTCCTCTGGATCAAACAAGGAAAGGCCGAGCGACGGAACATGTCGTTTGGGCACCACATGTTCTCTGAAGCTCTTCCCAGGCATTGTGAGATGGAATTTTGGCCAAATTCCAATCCACATACTTTGGTCTGTCAAGACTGCAAACAAGGTGCCACTCACTCACTATATATATATATATATATATATATATATATATATATATATATATATATATATATATATATATATATATATATATATATATATATATATATATATATATATACTCTAGCTGACCCGGCTCGGCTTCGCCCAGCCCCTAGTTGGGAGCATCTCATTTAATTCATATTCGGCCCCTGTTCCCGTTCCCGTTCCCAAAAAAGATGGCCCGCCCCGGATTCGCCCAGCCCCTGGCGGGGAGCGTCTCATTTAATTAATACTCGGCCCCTGCCCCAGTTCCCGTTCCCAAAAAAGACGACCTGGCCCGGCTTCGCCCAGCCCCTGGCGAGGAGCGTCCCGTTTAATTAATATTTGGCCCCTGCCCCCGTTTCCGTTCCGAAAAAATACGACCTGGTCCGGCATCGCCCAGCTCCTGGCGGCGGCAGCAGCAGCAGCAGAAGAAGAAAAAGGAGGAGGAGGGGAGGAGGAGGGTGAGGAGGAGGGGAGGAGGAGGAAGGGGAGTGGAGGAGGAGGAGGGGAGGGGGAGGGAAGAGGGGAGGAGGAGGAGGGGGAGGAGGAGGGAGGGGGAGGAGGGAGGGGGAGGAGGAGGGGAGGAGGGAGAGAAGGATTATAACGCATATGCCTGTAGATAACTGTAGCGAAAAGGTCCACCTATTTTAGAAATATGCAACAATTTTACATATATAGCAATGCTATTAAAAGTTATCTCCCCTCGCTATATATAAATTATAACGTAAATTAAAATATTAAATAATATTAAGTAAATAACTGTTTGTACACTAACAAACTATGACAGTTGGCAGCAACGGAATGATAAGAAGACGTGTAGAAAATTTTATCTCAATCGGATGGACCGTTCGCGAACGCATAAATAACATACATACATACATACATCGCCTTATATATATAAGATATATATATATGTATGTAAGAAGTGAAGTATAAATTTCGTGAGAGTGCCCGATTATGGGCTTCATATATAGATATTCCCTTGGACTCTGCTATTCCCTCCGTCCAACGTTTACGTGGTCGGCCTCTTCCTCTGTTTCCATCTGGTCTGTACATCATTGCTTTTTGTGGTATGCTGTTGACTGGTAACCTACTTGCATGGTGAAACCATTTGACTTGCTGCTTTCTAATAAAATCTAGTGCTGCTTTAACCCCCACTTTAGTCCTGATTTCTTCTTTTCTGATCTTATCTCTTCTTGATACGTTGAGTATTCTTCTCAGGAACCTCATTTCTGTTGTTGTGAGTGTGCGTGCGTGCGTACGTGCGTGAGTGTGTACATATTTCTTTACAGCTTCTAGTACAAAAGACATCATAATATACAGCTGTGGGGCGTGAGCAGCAAACATTCCTTTGTTTGCTGGACGTGAAGCTACAAATATTGATATAATCATCATTTCATTTTGTTTGCAGGTTGTAAGGCAATAACAACAAAAGTTAGCTGCACATCCTTTACAGGAAGCTGCAGTCAACCCCAGCATTTTTGGCTGTTTGTGATTTATTGGCAAGTTTACGTTCAGTGGTTTACCACTGCTTTCTGAACTATCGGCACTCGTACCATTTTATAAAAACCAATGCAAGACTGTCCGCTGCTGTGTTTCGAATCCGGTATGCGGGATTATAAACAGCGTCCGAAACTCCTTCGCCACTGAGCCAGCAGGGCAACAAATGCTGATATAATTATCCTTTTGTTTGCCCAATGTACATCAAAACATAACGACGCCAATATCTCTGTATTTTATTTCTTTCAACTTTCAACTCCCTTTTCATTTTCAGTTTTACTACGACCTCTCTATTTGGTTTTGTTTGTATGAAACAAAATATTGATCTATAATGTATGTATTATAAAATGAGTCTTGTGCTCGGATCCAAATGAGTAGACCGAGTCTACAAATGGTACCATGGAGTGTTTCTTTTGAAAAGTAAAAGCGATCGGCGCGATACTTACCACATCATCCACAGAGTGCCTATTAGTTTAAAAATATGAGGCTAGCACCATATACCCAATAAGACAAAGCACCTTCAATTTCACACAATCAGCTCAAGCGATATCGTGTTTCTTATTTCATGTCCGAGCTTTAGAAATTGAGTCCCTTACGTCACTTATTTCCTATCAGACAATGATAAGACAAATAGTTCTATGCTCAGTACAAGATCATAAGATGTAGAATACTTGAAGGAAACTTCAACAATATCCATGAACACTAATATAAATATTTTTTACAGCTTCCGGACTTGGTACAAAAGACATAGGAATATACAGTTGTAGGGCGTGAGCAGCAAACATCCCTTTGTATGCCGGACGTGAAGCTACAAATATTGATATAATCATCCTTTCGTTTGCCGGTTGTAGGGCAGCAAACACTGATATAATCATCCTTTTGTTGCCCGATGTGCAGCAACAAACATCGACACAAACATCTCTCTACATATGTCTATTGTGAACAGATCGATGTTGATATGGTGCATCTTTGATTGACGACCGTTGAGTAAAATAAACAATCATCAAAATATACCTTGCCTGGATTGTTTGAACTGACTTGGCAATAAACTTATTCGAGGTTGAAGAGAAAGAATGAAATGTGTCGGTTTCCGCAAGCTTTCCCAGTCTGCGTGGGCATTGAAATTATTTATTACCAATTTGTTTGGCCAAGCACAATCGATTTTTACATAAACCATAATGTGTTCATTAGTTTGTTGTTATCAGCACGCCAGAAGTAACCCTCTTTGACGATACAATTTTCGATTTGCGCATAAATTGTCTGGGCGGTTTCATTTTAAAAAAATCAACTTGTCTGCAAAAGTTTAACAAAGAAGTCAATAAATTACACTCGCTTGCTATTGTATTCCGTATAACAGTAAAGGAAACCCGAAATCATTTAACAAATATTGATGTAGGAATAAGGATTTAGAAGAGGTCAGAGAGGAAATTTTTGAGGTGGTTGACAGGAGAAGGAAATGGGAAGATGATCAGATGAATGAAGAGGACAAATGAATATACGGTGGGGGGGGGGGGGGGGTGGGGGGGGGGAGGGGGGGGGGTTAAAAGAACTAATGTGATCATATGAAAATGGTATTACTCTTGTGATGACATGAGAAGGGATTCATTCGTGTAGATGTGTTTATTTATTGGGGTCACTGACTTTGTGTTGTGTTGCTATAGATCTTAGCACTTATAAACTTAATGTTTCGATGTGCAATGAGGTAGATCTGTCGACTAACTAACCAACCAACCAACCAAGTAACTATTATAGATTTATCAACCATCGGGCTGTGAACAGTTAGGAGATGTGCAAAGTTGACATGCTGGAATGTGGTCGAATTATCTTAAGGTACACGTTAGGTATAATATTAAAGATCAAGAATACCAAGGACCGAGATCTATGGCGAGATATGAACGCCTGCGTCAGTTTGCAGGGTACACAATGATTAAGATATGTCAAGTATTGGCGTGATATTCACCTCACAACCGTATTAGTGCCGACTGGTCTAAGAACTTGGCGCTGGCACCGTCTTGTGTCGTCAAACGGGATCTTTTGCTTTACAAACATCCTAAGTCGAAAATTGTGTATGGACATTGGCAGATCGTGATCTTGTCCTATCCTTTAACTGATTAAGAGCCATCGAATGATTAATCGTCTCAAGCAACTTCCCTATCTTCCATGGGTTTATATACAATACTCCCCCCCCCCCCGCCCCCAAATCTACCCCCTTTAATTTGATATAAAATAACATGTATGCTACCATAGATTCAATGCCAAGCAAACAGTGGGTTTGGACCAAACATAAATTTATGGAAGAAAATGAGAAGTAGGAGTGTGTCACGGTAATGTTCTAAAATTTGTTAAAATTGTAGCAGCTATATTGTATTATATATCATATGAAAGGAGGTTGCACAAGGAACGCGTCAGTATTGCTACTATCGCTAGAGGCTAGAAATATAATAATAATAATAATAATAATAATAATAATAATAATGTTAGATTTTGTTTTTTGTTTTTAAATTGAAGACTAGGGTGACAATTACGAGGGTAAGGTAATAAGTAAGTCACAAATGGCTGTAGAAATATAACTAAATATAACAACTTGAAACCAGTTTACTTTTATACATACATTGTCCCTTTATTTCTCAACATAATTTCCACCAACATTGATGCACGTATCCCATCGTTTTATCAGTCCCCACAAATCTGCTGCATCGAACTGCGCATTGTTTTCTAAACGTTTTTACTTCACATTCAACTTGCGAAATGTCTCCCGCCAAGGTGCGTTTTCAGTGGCCCCTAGCGATTTCCCGTAAAGCGGTCCATAGCTGGGTAGAAAACGTTACGAGAGAGAGTCAATAAGTAAGTCACATAGTTCTGTGGGATGGCGGGTAAATGAAAACAAAACATGCAGTTCTATGCAGCCGGTTTGGGAGGACTGATAAAACGATGGGGTAAACGCATCAATGTTGGTGGAAATTATGTTGAGAAATAAAGGGACAATGTATGTATAAAAATAAACTGGTTTCAGGTTGTTATATTTAGTTATATTTCTACAGCCATTTGTGACTTACTTATTGACTTCACCTCGTATCACAAGACCCGCTCCTTAACACCATCAAAATGGAATTAAAACATCATATTTTGAAGCACGTCATTTTCACACAAAATGGAAGAAATCAGGAAAATACGAGGCAGATTTGTACTCACTAGAATGCGAAACAATATATACACTATTTTCTATTTAGTTATATTCTTTTAAATTTAATTATGTAAATACTCCTCACCAGTCTCCGTGGCTAAGGTCTTGCGGACGGGATTCGTGAGCCTGCTTACCTGCATTCGAAAAACAGCTGCGATCGATTTGGCAGCAGACCATGTCGCACTGGGCCTTAACGTGTTGGTATGGGAGTCGGTCGTTCATTAAGCAATGGCAAACTATTGTACGTAAGTAACCTTGCCAAGAGATCAACAACAGTGGTAAAATGCTGGTGATGACAGCGATGTCCTGTAAATAGGATATGCAACAGCAACAAAAACAATACTCCTCAGCTTATTTGTGATAGACAAAGTAAACTTAGGGGCACAAATGTGGCCCTATAGAGCAAGCATAGTTCAACATGTGCCATCATATGATGACGAATTTTCAATGTTTGGTTGCTTGTTTTCCATAATTTCCACCTGCTAAATAATTTAATTAACTGAATAACCACATTATTGCACATGTTATCAGTTTTAGAATCTTTTACAAAGTCCTTTTAATCAGAATAACTATAATCTAAAGTTGTTTAAAACGATAATCTGGTGTAAATCTATGAGGTCGAGATCCGGATGGCTTTGCCATTTCTAAAATAATAAAAACAAACCAATTTGAATTTCTCAAAGCACGTTTACTCCATGCTTCTTGTCCGATATTGTTCGAAAGGCATATCTTTTTTCCGGTGTAAATTTTCATGTACAGATTTGCTACGCCATGGGAAATTAAACAAATAAAGCATTGTCAACATTCAGCCGATCAATCGGTTGTTGGCAATTTTGTGTAGTTCAATTGGGCCAATTAATTGGCTCTTGGTAGTGAATAAGTTGACAATTTTTACGTCATAACTGTGGCAAACACCCCTACGTTCCATTTTCCGCCATCCATTTTTGTTAGGTACAAATCTACTTTTTGTCTGGCACTGAATCTGTGAATATTTAAACACTGTCACTGAGATCAAGACTGGGCATACATCACTAGCCTTCCTTCCCACTTGTCGCACACGGACCACCTCTTAAACCAAGTTTATTATGGATTATTTTTATTACTTAACTGATAGTAAGGTGAAGACAGGCATGCTTTGGACAGAGTGGGATGCTTCAATTCAAAAATCAAAAATTGGGAGCATCTGTTGGATCTTTTCCGCCAGGACATGCTGTTGTGGTGGGAAATGAGCAGGCGGACAGATTGGCTGGGTCTGCACTGCTGGGTGGAGTATAGATAAGTCAGACATGGTCAGGGCCCTTTAGGATCATGTGCATAATTTAGAAAAATAGATAAATCATAATGGTCTAGGGCGGATGCCAAAGGGGGGTTATGGATGCAATTTGTAATCCTGCATACCGTGTTTGAAACACAGCTGCAGGCGATTTGGCAGCAGACTACATTGCACTGGTTTTTATTCAATGGTATAAGTGTTGGTCATTCAGAAAGTAATTTACTGAATGTAAACCTGCCAAAACATAACAGTAAAAAGAAATGCTGGGGTTGACTGCAACATCTTGAAAAGGATACGCAACTAACTTTCCAGAGAGGATAGTGTGACAGAGAGTGACCAGAAGATCTGACCGACACTCAAGACTCCAAGAAAAGGCTAGATGGACACATAATCAGACTGCAACTGATACCATTAGTACTGGCACTCCTCGCTGACTGTTGAAGATGAGGACTGAGCACGTATGGAAATGTCCCAAGTCCAAGTGATATCAGTTCTCGACTCCGCTCAAGTTTCTTACATTTACTTTTGGCCCCAGAGACTAAACGTCTTACTCTATGTTGATATATTCAAGAAGAACTGTTTTCACTAATTAAACCTCGGCTGGCACACTTAAAAGGGTTGAAAGGCATAAGGATCGATTTAATTGCAGTGGAGTTTATTCCATATGACATCCAGACGAGGAGCGGCTGGCCGAGTGGCTAGAATCTCGGATTCTCCTTCGGGAGACCTGGGTTCAAATCCTCAGTAAGGTGTGGAGTTTTTCTTCTGTCGGTGGCAAAAAGAAAACTCTAACCTGCACAGTTCGCAGCGACTGCACTAGTCAGGTGGCCTTCATTTCTCAGACTCAAGACACCCCTGGAAGCCAGGACATTTGGGGTGTAAGGCAGGCAGCTTGACAATTTCTGGAACCCAGGATCTTTGGGGTGTAAGGCAGGCGGCTTGACAATTTATGGAACCCAGGATCTTTGGGGTGTAAGGCAGGCAGCTTGACAATTTCTGGAACCCAGGATCTTTGGGGTGTAAGGCAGGTGGCTTGACAATTTCTGGAACCCAGGACCTTTGGGGTGTAAGGCAGGCGGCTTGACAATTTCTGGAACCCAGGATCTTTGGGGTGTAAGGCAGGCGGCTTGACAATTTCTGGAACCCAGGATCTTTGGGGTGTAAGGCAGGCGGCTTGACAATTTCTGGAACCCAGGATCTTTGGGGTGTAAGGCAGGCGGCTTGACAATTTCTGGAACCCAGGATCTTTGGGGTGTAAGGCAGGCGGCTTGACAATTTCTGGAACCCAGGATCTTTGGGGTGTAAGGCAGGCGGCTTGACAATTTCTGGAACCCAGGATCTTTGGGGTGTAAGGCAGGCGGCTTGACAATTTCTGGAACCCAGGATCTTTGGGGTGGTTAAGGCAGGTGGCTTGACAATTTCTGGAATCCAGGATCTTTGATGTGGTGTATGGCAGGCGGTTTGACAAGACAATTTTACTCGCAGATACAACACCCCCCCCCCCCCCCCCCCAACCACCACCACCACACACACACACACGCACGCACACACACACACCGAATTGTGCAAGCTGATTCATGGGAATCAGTTACCTGGCTTTTCATGATCAAACACTTGAATAAACAGGAACATGGTGTGAACATTACACAAACTCGGTTAAACACTTATATAATATTACTTGTTTAATGTCCCAGGCCTTGGGAAATATAAATATGTCAAACAAATCTACTGTGTAGGGTACAAAGGCATATTCAACAGAAGGAAATAATTAGAGAACATCGAGACAGAGAATTATGATATGTAAAATCCATGATGAACAACTGTCTGTGTACATTATTTACCATCATCATCATCATGTGCTTTGCCAACTGGTATAGGTGTTCATGTCTCTCCATAGACCTCGATCCTTGGTTTTCTGGATCAATTCTGTTGGAGATAGCCCATCATACAAGTCCATCTAGCATTATTTGTATCGGTTTGCCTCTGCCTCCTCTCCCATTGATCTTTCCAGTCATCACAATGTTTTCCAAAGCCTCTCTTCTAACTATATGACCACAGAATGCTTCTTGTGTCTTTCTTATTGTTTTATATACAGTTCTACTTTCATTAGCATATTCCAGATCATGGTTTTAAGTTACTCTAGCAATGCAAGATATGAGCAACATTCGTCTCACGAACCACACCTCAGTTGCTTCTCTTCCTAATTTACTCTATCTCTCTCTCTCACGCGCGTTCGCGCGTGTGTGTGTGTATGTGTGGATGGATATATATATATATATATATATATATATATATATATATATATATATATAGAGAGAGAGAGAGAGAGAGAGAGAGAGAGAGAGAGAGAGAGAGGGGCAGAGGGAGATACAGACTGAGAGATACATAGAGAAAGATAGAGAGAGAGAGAGATGATAGAGAGAGGAACAGAGAGGAAAGGATAAAGAAATTTATAGAGAGAGATGCAGCAGCACTGCAGCTACTTGCTCACTTGCACTTGCCTCTGTGCTTCTGGGTTGAAATCTCCTCGAGGCAGAACTGTTTGTGTAGCAACCAAATGGCTCTCTGTTTGAGTCACTCTCATTAAATGGGCCCCAGAAATGCGTCTGAGAACTAAACAAACCAGTGAGATACTGACCACAAAAAAGTGCCATGTGCTCAAGGCAATATGTGCCTAACCCCCAAAAACCTTACTATGGCACAATGGCATACACACAGATATTTTTTATCATCATCTTCTTTCAAGAGCATGAGACCATCACTCAAAAGGTTTACAAAACAGGAACATAAAGCATTGTAAAGTGACAATTGACTTCTGCAATGAACCCTCAAGCCACATCAAATTACGTTTAACATAAAAGCATTGTTAAACTCACAGCCATATACAACGAACATGTAAAAAAAGTGACATTTGTAGGGGAAAACTGGCAAGTATAATCAACAAATACTGTTTGTCGTTACACATACAACACAACCATAAAACACTGTAAGCAGAAATGTGAACTGTGCGTTGGATATTATACTGTCACCTTGAGAACATTTGTTGTGGAGAAATATTTGTACATAATAATATGGCCGACTAAATAAGTTACAAATGCATCATCATCTCCATGTGCCCTGCTAAATGATGTAGGCATCCATGTCTCTCAGTTCTCAGCCCTTGATGTCCTGGTTCAGTTCTTCTTCTGTGTTCACCTGGAGAGTTTTTTCAGACGTGATTGCATTGTGCCTGTTTACAGCAGAGCTGCTCTCTTGCGCCGTTAGACCAACACATCAGACTTGTGTGGGCATTTGTTGGTCGGGTTAACCTTCCCGGGGATTTCATAGGACATTTGGGTTCAATTCTATTAATGATATCCTCCATGCCACCATGTTAGATATTTCAGCATCATTTCTCTTGGTCTGCTTCTGCTTCATCTACTGCTGATCTTCTCTTTGTCACAAAGTTTTCCAGTGCCTCTCTTTACACTATATAACCAAAGAACACTGTCTCTTCCCTATAGCTGTGTATAATGCTGCAACAACAGTATAATATGAAGAAATAAAAGGTTTAAATAAATGCATGTACTATACAAAGCATCAGTGTTTCTGTAAGCATTGATAAGATATGAGCCATCCCATTTTCCGAGCAACACAATATATAAGTTATATAGTCAGAGAAGACATTCAAACTCTACTGTCAAACTGGCAATACTCATCCCACAGTGAAGTAAGAAATAGACATTACACAGTGGAATGTAAAATACAAGTTAGACAGTGGAGCATAAAACAGAAGTTACACAGTGGTGTCAATGATAGAAGTTACATAGTAGACTCTACTGTAGAGACAGAAGTAGAAGTTACACAGTGAAGCCAGAAACACAATTTACACAGTTAGTTCAGAAATATAAATAACAGTGAAGTGAGAAACAGAAGTTACAAAGTAGGGACAGAAATAGAAGTTACACATTGAAGTCAGAACAAGAAGTTACATAGTGGAGTCAAAAATAGAAGTTAGTAGTTGAACTTGAAGTAGGAAACAGAAGTTACACAGTGGAGTCAAAAATAGAAGTTCGTAGTTGAACTTGAAGTAGGAAACAGAAGTTACACGTGGAGTCAAAAATAGAAGTTCGTAGTTGAACTTGAAGTAGGAAACAGAAGTTACACAGTGGAGTCAAAAATAGAAGTTCGTAGTTGAACTTGAAGTAGGAAACAGAAGTTACACACTGAAGGGAGAAATAGAACTTACATGGTGAAATGAGAAATGGAAGTTTGAAAGTGAAGTCATAAATAGAAGTTTCAAGTTGAAGTGAGAAATAGAATTTACACTGCCAAGCCAGAACTCGAAGTAACACAGTGAAGTGAGAAATAGCATTTACACTGCCGAGCCAGAACTGGAAGTAATGCAGTGAGTGAGAAATAGAAGTTACACAGTGGAGTCAGAAAAAGAAGTTAGAAGTTGAAGTGAGAATAAGAATTTACAAAGCGAAATCAAAAATCTACAGTCAAATCTCAAATAACATTCTACAGAAAGTCAGAAACACAGTTCTAACACATCAAACCATCACATAAATCAAATATTAGAACACTTTACTACGCACAGTTATAATCATACATGTCCACCCTGTTATCTCAATAGACACAGCTATATTCACACGTCTACCCAATGTTATCCCATTCTCTAACAGCAATGAAACATTCAAAGAATTCTTTTTCTTCTGCCCTTTATCCCCAATTGCAGCAGAATCCAGCAACCAACTCCCGCTCAACTTTCGTATCATTCCTATTTATCTCCTGTAGCTCCCTCCATTCCCTCCCCTCATATTATTCATCTCTGTCTCTAATTCCCTTCTGGGTGTGTTGTTAGGTCTCCTCCTAACTAATTTTTTCTGTGAGTTGAAGAGAAATAGTACAGAATATAAAATCCCATGTTGACACATCTGGTTTACTTTCTTATTTTCATGCCTGTCCAATATCTATTGACATTGATAAATATATTTTTAACATACTGAACTTAAGAACTGACGTCACCGCCCTCAGGTCATTCCCACAAATGCTCTGTTTGTCCTCTTCAAAAGCCACAGAAGAGTTCCCATGTTGTTTATTCCAGTAGCATTTTGAAAGTTTTTAACATGATAATTTCTATTTTCCTGATTTCCAGTTTCCCTGCTTTGCATTTTAGTGTAAAGTTAGAAAAAGCTATCCATACAACGCAGCGTTCGTTACCTGTGCCATTCTGCTAATCTCTCACTCAAGGAAGTCTGCTTTTGCTCTGTTCCAGTGTATGTAAATATCAATGCTATTTGTGGTATGCTGTTTAGAAGTAGTCTTGATACTCAACTGAATGTCATGTAAAGGCAAGAGAGACACCCATCTCGCCAAATGTCAACAGTAACAAGTGTTTCACATATACACATACTCGGCTAGGTACCAAGTTCGCTAAACACACATATAAGATGTATGTGGTAAATGGATATGGCTGTAAACTAAATTGTGGACATATTTAAAAGAAATTAATGTGTCTCCCAAAAGACTGCGGGAGACAGAAGTAGAAAAACACAAATGAACTGTGTGCATGCGCAGGCTGAACCGAAATGGTTCTCGGGTGTGGATTTGCTGAAACAACTGATAAGAGGGAAATCATGGATGGCTCAGACAGAGGATATGATCAGACAAGTGTGCCCCTTGGAGAACATTAGGTGAGCAGAGGAGTGGGTCAGAGTGCCAGCGGAGCAGTCAGACTTGTGCAGAGTTATAATCACATTGAGCCAGAGTGCAGGGAGTGGCCAGTAGGGGCCACAGAAGTGGAAATCCAGCAACTAATTCAGGATAATGCTTGCTCAGGTGATGTGATTATCTGCACAGATGGGTCAGTGTTGAGAGGTAGGAGAAGTGCCTGGGGGTTCTTAGCAAAAGCTAATGGTCAACGTTTGGTGCAGGAGAGCCTGGCATATGATACCACATCCAGCTTAAGAATGGAGGTGGAGGCGGTCAGTGCAGCTCTCCGCTGGATGGAGAATATGATACACAGACACATCGTGATTGTAACTGACTCAGAAAGCATGCTGAGGAAGGTGAGAACAGGCAAGCTTCGGGCAGAGTGGCTTGCTTCGCTTCGGAAGTCACGGGTGGCAAGCATGGTCTGATCTTTTCTCCGGAGCATGCCAGTGTGCTGGAGAATGAACAAGCGGACAGATTGGCTGGCTCTGCAAAACTTGGTGGAGTATTGATTGCAGACGTAATTGCAGCCTTGTGGGAGCATGTGTACACCTCAGAGGAGCAAATGGTCTGGCAAGAATGAGACAGTGAGGGGATCTGGCCGACGCTCGACGCTCAGAGGAAAGGCGAGATGGACTTATAATCAGATTGCTACTGGTGTTATCGGTGTTGGAACTCTTCACTGGCTGCTGAGAATGGGGATGGAGCGCTTGTGGGAATGCCCCGAGTGCTGTGATGTCGGTTCCTAAATCAATCAATCAATCAATTTGCTAAAACAATCATGTGGTAAAACGTTAGTCCCCACTATTCCAGACCCCAAATACAATCTGCCCGTTACCTCACTGCGTCCAGCCAGATACCATCTGTGTTGGGTCTCACAGAAGATACACACAACATGGACCTTGACCTCTGAGATCAGGGGTTAACCAAGCCATCAGAGGGAGCCCAGACTGCAGAAACCATCTTGCAGCAGCAGCAGCAGCATTAACAACATACTCTGAAACAGACTAATAACAACAGCTTCACCCAGTTTGTGATTAAATACTGACTTTGAAAAATTCCAGAGGCTGTTCACTAAGTTATTGAAGATCCGATGGGAAGACAACTTGAACAACTCTGGGCTCAGACTGTATCCCTCCAGAAGTTCACTAGTTAAACCAGGTGATCAGTCACCACACTGAACCATCTGGCTCCCCATCTGTCTTTTGGTAAAAATCCATTGCTGACACTGTGCCCACTAGTTTCATTGTGTTATCATTCTGAACTGGTCTCTTCTTGGTACATGATGTACAGCCTGGTTTGCAGGCATTTCATTTGTCTCTTTTTTAATCTCTTGCTGTAGGGATGTAGAGTCACTGATGTGCCAGGGTGGAGATTCTTACTGAATCCTCCTCCTATGGGAAATCCTCAGTAAAGAGACCTGGCTAACAATGGCAGGATCCTCAGCTGTGATGAAGCCTGACAAAAATTATTTGCCGCATGACACAAGAGAACCATACCAATTTCCCAATATGAAGGTAGACACTCAACACCCACGTCTTGCATTCCCTGCTTGGAGGGCTTACCAGTATGCCTGAAATGAGTGTATTGCTTGCTGATGATAATGGAACTAAGTCGTCTTCTTCTGCTGCTGCCTTTTATTATCCAATGGAGCAAAGTCCCTCAGCCAACTCATGTCAAGTCTTTTTTTACTTATTCATTGTTGGTTGGAATTTGCAGCTAAAGTTTTCTCTCATCAACCCTCCTTTGTCATCTCTTACAACACGCTTGGTAGGTTACAATGTTACTATTCTTTGCTTACCTTAGTGATCTGGTAACATACATACCCTCATTCTTCAAGTCATACAAGAGTATACAACTCACAAGGGCATGGTTCTAACATTAACAATTCTTGCTGGCACTGTCATTGCCCAGTTACAATATACAAACATGAATAAATGCCATCACATGTTCAAATATTTCCCCATATGTAATAGATACTACAATTTAAATTAACATGAACAAATGTGGTCACGTGTGACTAAAATATGCTGCAAATAAACAGCTTACATACATGTTTGGGAACCTCTGCAGCATAGTAACTAGTGTACTTGCTGCTGCTAGCCTAGTGTTCCACTGTTCAAATCTCCCGTAGGGGCGGAAGTTTCTTTTCTGACTGCCTGAAACAGACTACATCACCCACCGACTGCCATTTGCTCCAGAAAATAAAGATCTAGTACAATATCCTCAAGAAACCACATTAATGCAGTGGCTAGCAAGCTTGCCTGCTGGCCATGTGTTCAAATCCCCAGTAAGATGGGGATATTTAACAATTGGTCTGGCTCCCTGGTCAACCTAACCTCAAATGGATTCCAGGAAGTGTCCTGTGAAGTAAAGATGGCCGGAAGGATACTGACCACATCACCGATCGAGTGCTGACTGGTCTACATAGTAGGTCTACTCAAAAATATCAAACCTTTGGTTGGGAGAAATTGAACACTCACCTGGAGGTTTAAATCTTAATTTCCTTCAAAGAAATTTCCTCAAAACTGGACACACTTCTCTCATTGGTGACACCAGTTGTTGGAAGCATTTCAGGAAGGTCTCGTTTGGGAATAGAGTATAGCATGACTGTCACATTCCGCATAATATTTTAGCATGACTCAAATCGGACCCCTTTCAGAGGAATTTTCAGCTTCAGGAACAAGAAAAACTAGCACGCAGCAATGTTTGAAGAGAGGGACAAAACAGAGGAATAATGTGTTGGATTAAGGAAGTCTAAATCAGATGCAAAGAATGCGAACAAACAGACCAGTGAGCATTGAGAACTTGACAGCTCCACCATGACAACTCACCACAATCATTACACAGTGTGGAGGGGCAGTGACTGAGAGGTTATGGTGTCCACCTCAGGCTCAGAAGGTACTGGGTTCGATCCCAGCAAAGGGCTGGGAATTTTTCCAAGAACCTTTGGTACCAAATGACTTTGCACATCTCCCTGATCTCTTGGGTAGTGAGAACGGATGTCACACCTTCTTGGGTAAGGGCTGGAAAACCGAAGGTCTCATGCGCAAATTGTACACGCTAAATATCCCACAGCAGTTGGAAATCACCATGAGTAGGTCATAAGGCTGCTGCTCTGGCACACTTATTAGGAAAGGAAACCCACCCGTGGGTGGATACAACCCACTACCTAGGATGGAATACAGCCCACTACCTAGGATGGAATACAGCCCACTACCTAGGATGGAATACAGCCCACTGCCTAGGATGGAATACAGCCCACTACCTAGGATGGAATACAGCCCACTACCTAGGATGGAATACAGCCCACTACCTAAGATGGAATACAGCCCACCACCTAGGATGGAATACAGCCCACTACTTATGATGGAATCTGCCTATAGAAAGCAAACCTTACGTATATGCATGCTGAGGTCGGACATGCTGACCTTTAAGAAGTGACGTTCTACTGTTCAAAGAAGAATGAAGAAAAAGAAGAAGAATAAAACTGTACAGGCTAGGATTATTATTTCATTATTTAAAAACAAAACACAGCGAGCCCAACTAAGGACTGAACACACACCCCATGATATTGGGGTGGATATTCTTATACTTCTTACAAACCAAAAATGTGTAGTTACAGCGATTTAATAAATTCTTTCTTTAAACGAAGAAATTATCACTTGTTACTTCAATTCCTGCTTTCCTTAACAGACAAATGTATGAGTAATATAATTACTGGCATTTATAAAAAAGAATTTACACATTTGATAACTTAATTACACACATGTACAAATCACAAAATAAGCAGCAGGAGCACATTGGCTAGCATGCTTGCCTGTTGGCCTGGAGTCATGTGTTCGGATTCACGCTGAAGCACATTTTTAAAAGTAGCCTGGACTTCCAAGTCCACCCAGTCTAAAGTGGGGAGCAAGAAATGTCCTGGGAAGTAAAGGCTGCTGGCATTATAACTGACAAATTACGTGCCAAGTGCCGATTGGTCTACACAAATGTGGGGTTAGTTCTCCATGACCAACACAACTCAAAGTGTGTAAAAAAAAGGCCTTTTACTTTACTTTTCAGGTAATAAACCACAATTATATAAATTTAGACATTTGATTTCTGGTTTCTATATACAAGAACACATGGCTTCAACAATTTACTGTTTAACACAACAATATAATATAGTGACAAACAAGTAACAGTGACATTACTGTTGAAAATACAGCAAATACAGATAATATGAACAATGAGTACTATTTTCAGAATATAACAGAATATTTACAGCTCCACTCATGGTATTTGTTCCCCCAAGATAATGTAACATTTGCTGTTTCTGATATTTTACTGCATGTATTAAATATGTTCAGTGTTACAATATCACAAGTAATATTTTATTTACTTACATTACATCTAAAACATACTAGTTTGTCAAGTGAAAATCCAATATTTGCCAAGTTGAAAAGCAGCAACAACCAAACAACGTTTTTGTATTTCATTGAAAAAATTATGACTCTTATGGCTTGGTTACAACCGAAGATATGAAGACACACCAGTAGGTCAATATGGTAGGAATAAATTTGAGCGCTTGCTCTAAAACTCCCCGTTTGCTGATGCTGAGTTAGCGGGTTCAATCCCAACACCTGTCAGCTGGAATAAAATATTGACTTCTCAACCTTGACTTGATGATGTAGATTAAAGTACCTCAGAAATCAGAGTGGCTTTGCCTGATGACGAGGAACACTGGCAACAGGAACAGCTAATCCACACGCAAAAATCTGTCCAGTGCACTCGCCAGTAGTGGTAACTATTAGAAGTAGCAACATGTGTATGGGGAACGCTTGGGTTCAAAGCGAACAAATGCAAGAAATATACAAAAAACTGTAGTGGGGACAACATTTATCAAACAAACGTGCTCAAATATATCAATGCTGACATGTATGGAATGAAAGACAATGACATAAACAAAGCAGACAACTATGGAATGGAATGATCCAGAAGCTTCATGGCCAACTGATGGGACTCAAATACTTCATGATGGTGATGATTACAAAGGGTTTATAAGGCAAGAGCATCAACCTCATTTCACCTGGTTTTTTCTTATATGGCTCTGTCTCTTGTCTCTGGGTGAGCTGCCAAAAGGATGCACAAACTCTGTAGCTCCGCCGACAATACCCAGGAGTCTCCGAGAAAATTGCACTCATGAACCAAATGACGTGGCTTGAAATTTAACCCACAACCATCAGAGCACAAGGCTTAACCATCTTGCCACGGAGACCCTGTTGATGATTAACTCTATTATCTGGTAGGGCATCCAGATATGTTAAACGTTGGACATTGCCATTGTCGCTGGTTTAAAACCAAGCTGCAAACTCAATTCAATGCACCGAGTTATAAAATATATACCTGCTTTTGTTCTTAATTGAAGAAAGGAAAATTGGCAAGAAAGTAACTGGTCACTTCATTTCATAAAGCTATGATCTAATTTAAACTGTCAAATTAGCCGAGCAAAAAGACCAGAAGTATAAATTTTGCAGTTTCTTCACATTAGTTCAAACATAGTATGGCTTAGCTACTGAAGGTCTGCTAGGCAGAATCACTTGAACAATCTTGGTGGACATGAAAGCAACATCATTACTGCGACACACCCCTACTTCCCATTTTCTGCCATCAATTTTTAATTGGTCCAAACCCACTTTTTGTTTGGCAGTGAATCAGTTAAATAAATGTGCCTATCTAAAATCTTTGATTTCTTTCATCAAGAGAACTACATATTTTGATTAAACGTAAGCACAGGCTTTACTGAGTATATCAACACTCATGAATGGGAACGGGATAAGGAATCAACACAAGACTCCAGTGTGTCAGGAGTGCAGTCAAACAAGTGCCTCAAACAGAATGTATACATAAAAGGATATGCCTGAACCAGCTGGTGATGTGTCGCTGGAGGATGTCTCTGTCTAAAGCATCTAAACTTGACGGCTCTAAGACGGTTCTTGACTTTCTTCTCCCCACAATGATAGCAGCTGGAAATACTTGACAGTTCCTCTGTGGATAAGAAATTACCATTTTTGTTTACAACAGTGATCTTAAGACTTGAGTCAATCTTTCCTCTACTACACAGGGATGTAGACATGATTTATGGTCTTAGCTTTCTTTTGATTAACTGATTTATGGCCTCAAAGTCATACTAGCGGGCACGTTGGCGTAATGGTTAGGATGCTGCACTGATAACAGTATAAGAGAATCAGATGAAGGTTTAATGTCAAGTCTAATAATTCACAATGGGAGGGAAAGAATAGTCGCCTATTCCTCTGAACATTCAAGCCTACAAAAATAAACCAACTGAGTTTTCAACTAGTCTTTTTGTCAAGAGATATTATTCAAACTGTCAGAGGTACAGCAGCAGTCAATCTACCCACCAGTTTATTGTCCAGCAATGATGCCTAGGGAAGAACATTCCACAATGCTCAAGAAAGTAGCACAGAGTGAACAGCTAAAACATATTAACTCTCTACTACTGTGTCTTATAACAATAAGCCAGTCCCTGAAAACAAGTGACATGAATATTTCTACATACAACTGAACAAACCCCCTAGAATACGGTTGTAAATTTACAAAGTGTTAAGATCTCTTCAAGTAATCAATTCTGAAATAAAAAATGAAATTAATAATCAACATCACTGACCTAGGTACATTCCCACATGTTCCCCATCCAAATCCTTCAGTGGCCAGTGGAGTCTCCATGCTTATGGTACCAGTGGTCGCCTGACTGTATGTCTGCCTTTATCTTCCTCTATGGTTTTAATGACGTCCAGACCCTCTGGTCGCTGCCTGCTGAATCAGTCTCTCAATATGTAGGTCTATTGGTTTGCTACACTTTCCACTTGAACCCCAAGAGCCTTCCCTACCATATTCTTCTTATAATGTAGCTTGCCACCCAAAGGAGCAGTAGCTAGTCTGTCAGCCTGCTCATTTCCTCAACACCAGTGTGCCCTGGGCAGAAAATTGACTTCATTTTTTCAAGCAATGCCAGCCACTCCACACAGAACATACCAATTTTTATTTTATGTAACATGCTTTGCAAATGTCACAAACACATGACACTATGTAATATTCATCAGCCTATCAGAGCACCGCCATTACAGTCTTCACCTCCATTCTCCTGCTGAAAGACATGATGTCATACTCCAGACTGAGACGCAGAGGTGTTTCCAAGGCACCAGGGCTGGGTTCTATACTGGCCAAGACCTATTGACACGTCCTCGCCAAGCGTCCTGGGCAACAGGCTGCTTCATGGTCCTGGCTAAAATCAGTAGTATCGTTGATTCCTCCGAAGTCGGAGAGTGTCTGCCTGCATGGCGAGGAACCACCAGTCTGCACACCAATAAGCCAGACATGGGACAATGGATACTCACGCAAACCTCAGGTCCTGTATGACATCACTCTGATGTTGGACAATAGGATGTCTTCATCCGATACACAAGACTTCACGCTGGAGATCACAGCCAGCGAACACAAGCAAGCATACTCCAGACTTTTTTTTTTCCACATAGCATCCATTAGCTTTCGCAATGAAGTCTCTCCCATTCCATTTACCTCTCACCGCAGACCCACTGAATGTATACTATCACATCACTCGGGTGTGAGTTGTCATCTATCAGCTGTTGCTAGGACACCTGTCTCACCCGTGGTCCATTCCTGACACTCTTGGTCCAACATGACTATCACTTTTGTAAATCTGAAATGTTAAATACCCTGTATTGGTACAGGCAGTTTAGAAGATTGTGAAATACCTTGAATTAGTACAGGCAGTGTTAGAAGCATTTAAATACCTTGTATTGGTACAGGCAGTTTAGAAGCATTAAGACAGTGCTTATCCACAACTGCTCCTGACAGTGAAGTCAGGGTTGGAACCTGTCTGTGACCTTGTGGAGGCACTGCATCCAAAAGTAACCATTTGGAAGTGAAATTCTGTCTTGATAAAAACTTGTTTCCGCCAGCTGGGGAAAATAAATCAATTGACAGAACAATTGATTCAGTCGAAAGAACTATCTACAAAGTACAATACTTATGTAAGGATGACATTGTCCCGTGAATAAACAATCAAATTCAGTCAACAGAACTATCTACAAAGTGCATTACTTATGTACAGATGAAGTTGACATATGGGATACTCAACAATCAAATGCAGTCAACAGAACTATCTACACAGCACAATACTTATGTATAGAAAGCACAATACTTATGTAAGGATATGTTGACCTATGGGGTAACTCAACAATTAAATTCGGTCAACAGAACTATCTACAAAGCACAATACTTTTGTTAGTCTGTACCAGGGGTGTCAAACTCGATCGCTCAGCGGGCCAAAACTCAAATCACACGTAAGGTTGCAGGCCGAACAGGATAAACATTCAATAAGCCAAAAATTAAACCTTTTTTAAACATTAATATAAATTGAAACAGAAAAAAAAATTTTAATAATAAAAAATCATCGGTATACACATTTTCACTCTTATGTAAATTTGTCAGAGCATGATGTTTGGCATCTTTTCTTGGCTACAAGTTCATTTATGTTGGCAGTAATGTTCTGTGTCATTGAGATTCTCATGATGGACTGCAAGTGTTCATCAGTGAGACTACTCCTGTATTATGTTTTGTGAATCTTCATCACAGAAAACCCCTGCTCACACATATATGTGCTACCAAATATGCTCAAGGTTCGAGCCGCATGTAGACGAAGTGGTTTTTTGACGGTTTGTGTTACAATACTCATTACATCTTCCATGTTGAGGATTTTACCACACAGCGATCCTTGGTGTATGATGCAGTGATATGCTATCAATTTACCAGTACAGTTCTCCTGCATCTTTAACCGCATCCTTCCAACTAGTTCACTTTTTTTGCCACACATCGCCGGTGCTCCATTTGTTGTCAGTCCAACAAGTTTGTCCCAAGGCAGGTTCATGTTGGTTAAACTTTGACATACGTTGTCAAAAATGTCTTTTCATGTCCAATATTTCTTCTGTAATATTCAAACTGGAGTCCACTCCACGGATGACGATGGTGAGCTGTGCAGTGTCAGTCATGTCATTACTTTCATCGACAGCAAGGGAGAATGCAATAAAATCTTTGCCTTTTTCGATCATCTGTGTTTTCACATTAGTGGCCATCTCACAAACCCGATCAACAACCGTATTTCTGCTAAGGCTTACCTTTGCAAACATCTGCTTTTTGTCTGAACACAAGACGTCACACACTTTCATCATGCTGCGCTTCAGAAACTCTCCTTCTGTAAATGGTCGGCCTAATTTTGTGATCTCCTCTGACACAATAAAACTTGCTTTGACTGCAGCATCAGTTTGTGATTTTGCTTTGGTGAAAAACATCTGCTGTGATGTTAGATGCCTCTTCAATTCTTCTACATTCTGTAGCTTCTGCTCTGCATTCAGGCTGTTTAACTTGTCTTGATGTTTAGTCTGGTAGTGCCATCTCAGATTATATTCTTTGATCACAGCCACATTGTCTCCACAAATTAGACATACAGGTTTACCGCCAATATCAGTTAACATATATTCAGCCTCCCAGCGGCTTAGGAATAATGTTATCAGAATCAACTTTTCTCTTGGCCATTTTAATGGCTAGCTTTGATTTTAAAAGATTGTGCATCTACCGACAGACGCTTGATTAATATCAGGTTAGCTGTAGCGGGAAAAGGTGACATAATATCCAGGCATTACACTACTTTCATTTTTTATGCACCAATCCAAAACTAGCATCTGAACGTTGCTAGGTAACTATAACGACGAACACTAACTCACTACACAACTTTTATTTTCGGGTATTCTGATCGAAGAGAGAACGCTCCCAGGTAGCCTATCATTCAGAAGGCTGCTAATTAGGGAATTTGATTTGCACTTTATATCGTGACCATAAAAAACTATTTTTTCCTAAAATTCTCATTTGGGCCGAATATATTTGTACGCCGGTTGAGACCTCTCGGGCCTGATATGATTGTACGGTGGGCCAGATGTGGCCCGCGGGCCTTGAATTTGACACATGTGGTCTATACAATCATAATGAGACAAGTAACTGTGCCTGCATTGTCCTTACATATGTAATGAAACAGCCACATGACTTTTATAAGCAAAATACAATACTGTATTACATTTCAAATTCCAGCCATAAGTAAATTTCAATACTTGGTTAATATTGACATCACTGCACTCGGGACATTCCCACAAATGCTCCCTCCCCCTTCTCAAAAGCCAACAAAGAGTTTTCATACTGATAATTATGGCAGCAGTTTGATTAGAAGTCGTCCTTGCTTTTCTTCTATGTGATGAGTATCATCCAGACCTTTTACTCACTCCTTCTGAACAAGCCTCTTCAGATATGGACACATTGTCCAGTTGCAGTCTCCATCTGATCTCATAGAGGCTTCACCACATCACCCTTATCATGAAGTATCTCTTTAACCAGAGGAACAGCAGCAGCCAATCTATCAGACAGTTCATTATCAAGCACTCTTATATGCCCCGAGCAGAAAATTTTTTATACTCAAGTACGTTCCAACTCTATGTCTTAACTTGCTGTTAAATAAAATAATGTGTGTTACTGTGTAAATAGAAAACAAAACAATGTAAAGTCAAGTGAAAAGTACATAAGTTGATCTGAAAATTTGAAAACACTAAAAATTATTATCTGGGAAATTTGACTTTTCTAGACATTATTTAAACAACCAGTTTTTATTGTTTGACATCAAATAACCTTTGACATAAAAAGCTGCCACTTTACAAAATGACGAACATACAATTAATAATAACAATGATAAACAAAAACTTATAAGAAACAAATTATTCTTGCATTAATTATAAGAAAGAAGAGATAAAATAAATTTTAAGAATATAAGAATATAAGTAATAAAACAAAAACTGAAAGGGAGAAATTATTCTTGCATTAATTATAAGAAAGATCAGATAAAACAAATATTTAGAATTTAAGTAATAAAAGAGAATGTCATTTAAGGTCCTGGAGCATCAGAAATGTTATATTTGTTTCGGCTCAATAAAAGAAAACTCCCAACTGTATCCATTAATGGTAGAGAACGGACAAAGCCTGGGCACTCACCATGCAGTTTTCAGACAAAGCCTGGGCACTCACCATGCAGTTTTCAGACAGCATTTATTATTTCCTCTCCAATAAATCAATTTGAAAGCAGACCGCCTCACGCTGGTTTTCATAAAATGCTATGTGTACCAGTTGTTCAGAAAGCAATGGCAAACTGTTAAATGCACACCTGCCAAAAAGTCAAAACAGCCCAAAAAATGCTGGGGTTGACTGTGATGTCATGTAAAGATACACAACTAACTTTTATAGGAACCACTGCCTAAGTTCCATGTCATGTCTAACAGCTCTTACATGTTCTGCAACATTTTCTGTAAATTCCCCTTCTTCCATTTACCTAACAGCACAAGCATCCGTTGTCTGTACAGCAAAGTTGCTGGCAGGAAGGTCAGTCTATTACTGCTCACATCCAAGTGGGTCAGTCTGTAGCACTGAGAGATCTCACATGGCAGATGGGTCAGTCTGATGGGCAGTGGAAAATGAAAACTGTTCAAATCCTCTTACAATAAGTTGTATATTTGTAACATAAGTGCTTGCATGTTTCATCTCAATATAACTTAATGCCACATAAGTGCTTGTGCGTTTTATCTCAACATAACTTATTGTCACATAAGTGCTGTATGCTTTATTTCAACATAACTTAATGTCACATAAGTGTTTTAGTGTTTTATCTCAACATAACTTAATGTCACATAAGTGCTTATATGTTTTATCTAAATATAGCGTAATAGCACATAAGTGCTTGTGTGTTTTATCTCAATATAACAGCATAACATTGTAGCATAACATGTAAGAATAAGAGACAAACATTGCCACAGAAGCAATATGAATATAAGACTTGGGAGAGGGGGCTTGGGGATTTGTAATGCTTGTTATCATGATCAAGTACCTTGCCAACTGGTGTCAGAAACCAAGCTTCTTCACATTATACATTGGAGAAAGACAGCTAGAGTACAGCTTGTTAAAACCTTGAGTGATGGAAGTGAAGTGCAGCGCTGCTATTATCATTATATCATTATCATGTGGCCCATAAAGTGATGTAGGCATTCACGTCTCTTCACATATTTCAGTCCTTGATGTTTGGATCGCTTCTACTGATGCTATCCCTCCATGAGATCATTTTAGACATCTTCACGACTTCCAACCTCACCCTAATATATTCACTCATAGACAAAGGTTTCACTGCCCCACAGGAGAACAAGTTCCATACAACAATATAATATTTATATACTGTCTTTCTAACATTTCCATGTCAGCTTCAAAAACCTGTCTAAAACTAATGAGGCACAAATTCAACAATTTTCAAAGATTTATTGTCATTTATTTAGGATTGGATAGCCACAGAGTGAGAGTGTCTCCCTCACACACTGTGGAATGTGTGTTTGATCCTTGGTAAGGCTAAGGGTTTTCAAAACAATCCTAGCCAGGCTGGGAAAGCATCTTTACATCTCAGTTAATAAAAACTCCCCTGGCACACTCCAGTAATAAAAGCTGTATTAGTGCAGTGACTAGCACACTGGCTGGCCAGCCCCATGCCCATGTGTTCAAAGACCCAGGGAAGTGAACTGATACATTGACCTGGGCTCCCTGCACAACTCAGCCTAAAATATTACCATGAAATACCCTGGGTAGTTAAGGCGGATGGCATAATTTGCCACATCACCAACTGAGTGCTGATTGGTCTATAAAAAGATGGGGCCGGCAACATATAGCAAATTCACTTCAATGAACGTAAAAGGGTATGTTTTTCAACATACCAGCAATAGTACAGATGCCATAATTAAAACATGTAACCAGTACTGCAGTTGTGGTTTAAGCTTGGATACTTATACGCTTATTACTCTTTAATAATTTGTGTCTTCCCCTATTTCTACTTACTTCACTTATTCTCATTGTTTTGTAAGCAATTATTGTTAATTTTAAATATAGATATTCTATGGCTGTAACGTAAATAAGGGTGTCAGGTCTTAGTCAGATATGACTGAGCTACCGTATGACAGTAGACGGTACTACCTGCTTTCAGTTAGCGCCGAATGTTGGGCAGCATTTACCACACCCGACACCCCTCATTGTGCCAACGGCTTCGGGTGGAGGAGTGCAACTGGTAGGGTACAAGCCTTACCCTAGTGCTAGGAAATGCAACCTAAAGACTAAATGTCATGGAAGGGCAGACCAGGCTCTAAGTCTTGGTCAGTAACTGGTCTATGATGGAAGCTCCTATAGGCAGATAGTTAGAGCTTTGCTTTGCTGATCCGGCAGCTTCGCAGCTTGTATTATTCCAGACGTATTGGTGTTACCTTCCCTCTGGAGTAAACTAGGCAGGCTGAGAGAGGGATCATGCTGCATGGTCAATACATTGTCTCTAAACTCAGCCCAGGCTTTTTGCTAAGGAGAGGTATAACTCCACTTTACAAACTATAATCTGTCAAGACGGCAAGGTGCCACTCAGTCAATGTCTCCTCAGCCATCCCTCTCACTTGTTATTTATGAAAACCGAAAACAGAAGAGTGTTATTTCAGGTGTCTATATACCTGTTGTAAGAGATGTTACACTTTCTCAGAACAGTGCACAAGCTCAGGGAGGCTGGAACCAGCCTCAGATCACAATGGCTAACATCAAGTCTCTGAAGGCAAATCAGGTTTCCAATACTGCCTGGCAGAACTGAAAGTCTGTGGTTTCCTCGCAAGTTTAAGGACTGAAACACAACCATAACAAGAGATTTTATAATGCATCACATGATCTTTAGAAAAGTCATTGTAGCTCGAACGAACGAACGAACGAACGAACAGACTTTATTTTCAAAGGGTAACAAATTAAGCACGCAGGCCCGTCTTACATTCAGCCCTTCCAATCACTCATCTTTCTTTCATCAACAGTGCAAAGGAAAAATACATTGTCACATGAATTTTGTAAACATAAACAATGCATATTACTATGTTATGAGACACATCAACCACCCACCCACACATCTCCCATTCACTCCAACTCCACCACCCAACCACACACAAACCCACACACACATACATGCCCCTACCCATCCACCACATCCCTACACCTCCACATCTCCCCACCCACACACACCTCTCACCCACCACACACCCCATCTACCCACACCCCAAGCACACATACATTCCCCAACCCACACATCCCCCACCCACACACAACCACCCACCTACACACATATCCTCTACCCATCCCATTACCCACCAACAATCACTCACCCACATATCCTCCTCCACCCACACACCTCCAATCACCCAGCCAAACACACATTCCTCAGCCACACATTCCCCACACACACACACACACATCTCCCCATAAACTCACATATTCCGCACCTACCCACACACAAATTCCGCACCCAGCCACATAATCTCCCATCTCCCCCAGCCCCACTCACAGATCCCGAGCCCACCCCTACAAACATCCCCCACCATCTCCTAACCTACACACACTCACCCACCCACATATCCTCTACCCACCCACACATCCTCTACCCACCCATCCCCAACCAAACATCCCTTACCCACACACCCTTACTCATATACAATCACCCACCCACACATCCTCTACCCAACCACACATCCTCCACCCACCCATCCCCCAGCCACACACCCCTACCCATATACACAAACATCCCAACCCACGCACAATCTCCCCGCCCATACACACATCCCTCACACACATCCCCACCCACCAACACATCCCCCATTCACAAACACACACCTCCCATCCACGCACACACAACCCACACATACACCCCCAACCCATACACTCATCCCCTCACACATCCCTAGACACACGTACTTATCCCTCAACCACTAACACCCACACATCCCTCACTCACTCATCAAAACATACATCTCCTATCTACCCACCCACACTCACACACCCCAACCACCCATCTAAACACACATCCCCCATCCTCATACACATCCTTCACCCACCCACACACCCAATCACACCCCACCCACCCACACATACATCCTTTATCCACACCCAGCTCCCCTCCCACGCAACACCACACCCACACACATCCCTCACCCACACACACATCTCCCCACACATCTCCTACCATAGCAGCACCCTCTGCATGACGCTGTATTCAGAGAAAAGGGTGACAGGCTAAAGAGGGGCAAATCATGGATGGGTCGGGCGGAAGATGTCGTCGGACAGGTCTGCAGTCTTACCAGTATCAACCCCGGCAAGGAATGGGTGCCGGTGCCTCCAGCTTTTAAGTGTACCTTCTCCTGCATTATCACACTCGACAGACGGTGCAGAGAGCAGAACCCTGCCGCTGTCAATGCAGAGGTTAACGCGCTCATCTATGATCACTCAGATAGCCCCGAAGTGCTCATCTATACAGATGGATCTGTTGTAAAGCAGCAGAGAAGTGCGTGGGCATTTACAGCCCGTTCAGCGGGCCGAACCGTTCAAGAATCCAGTGGTGCCCACTCTATGACCACGAGCAGCATGACGATGGAGGTGATGGCAGTTACACAGGCTTTCATATGGCTGGAATCACAGCATTATACCAACGTGTGTGTACTAAGTGATTCAATGAGCATGATTCAGAAGGTCGAAGCTGGATCTGTACGTAGACAGTGGACTGAGTCGCTGCGGAAGTCTGTTGTCCGCAAAGTCACCTTCATCTTCGTCCCGGGACATGCGGGAGTCGAGGGAAATGAACGAGCTGATAAATTGGCTGGCTCTGCACCCCCTGTAGATGGCCAGCCCATGGATCGTGCCGATGTCATTAACGCCCTTAAAGATATGGCGAGAACAGAGGATTTTGACGCCAGTGATTCCACATCGCTTTCCAGGATGAAAGACCTGGGAGTAAGAATCGGCACAGCCAGACGCGAGAAGTACATCGGGAAAACAAAGCGCCTCGTCAACCAACACAGAACTGGCACTATTAGCCACCGGACGCTGATGCATATGCTGGGGGGAGGATCTGAGCACCTATGGACATGTCCGGAGTGCAACGAAGATACCCCAACTGATAACTGATAACTGATCTCCTACCCATCCACACATCCCCCAACTACAATCACCCTCACTACCCACACATACATCCTCCATCCAGCCACACACACCCTCACCCAGCCAGACATATCCCCTACCCACACACACATCCTCAAATCAATCACCCACACCTATCATGTACCCCTCCCCCAACCCACACACATCCCCCACACACATTCACCCACACATCTCTCACCCACACACACATTACCCACCCATCCCCCAAACATCCCACACCCATACACATCCCTCACCCACACACACATCCCCAAACCCACAACCACCCCACCTGCACACATCTCCCACCCACCACATATCCCCACACCCACATATATCCCCCACCCATCCCATAACCCACTATCAATCATCCATCAACATATCCTCCTCCACCCACTCACCCACAACCACCTAGCCAAACACGCATCCCCACCCACACACACATCTCCCCGCCAACCCATACATCCCGCACATACCCACACACAAATCCCCCACCCATCCACACAATCCCACCCCGCCAACCCACACATCCTGAGCCCACCCACACACACATCCCCCCATCTACTATTATGATCAAACTCCCACACTTTACACACACATACAGTGACGATTGTCATGAGCATTGTCGCAAAATTGTAAAGAAAATGGACAGTACGCTGTTTTGATAGTCTGAATAAAAACACAAAATATGACTCAGAAGCTTAATGAATGGAAAAACATACACTGGCTAACACTTTGGCCAACGTCTTTTTCTTCTTTTTTTCTTTTGTTGCAATCAGGGTTTGCTTTGCACTGTGCATAGCATCCACTGTAGTGTATAGATGCCCGCTTTCAAGTCCGGTGCCGCTTAGGCCAACAATGCCTGATGTAGTTGGTTGAGGTTTATTTTCTGGAAATCTCCTCCCATAGGCAGAATGCTTTCCTGGGCTTGTGGGCTCTGCCTGCCTACATTTTCTGTTGGGCTTTGTTGCCTTAGCCTTTGTTCCTAAAAGAACTTCCACAAGGCAGTGGTGGTTTGGCAATTGATGTGTCCTTCACGTAGATGGATTTCCTTCTAGGGTTTATGAACTCAATCAGCCCATTTTATTTGCTCTCTTATTTTATGCATTTTTACATGGAAAAACAAAATTAAAATAACACAGATAACACAACAGAATAATTATCTTTTCAGAGGTAGCTGGATCGATAAAACTAGAAACAGGAAAAGGAAACTATTCGTCGAGTCATATTTTGTTTTCATTCATACTCCAGTAACATATTTACTGCAGCCAACCCCCAAGTTTATACCATTTAGGACTATTTTACTAGCACATAGATACATTTTCCACCACCAGCGGATGAGATGGGTGTAGTCCAGATGCTGGTCTGCCAAGGTCTAGTTTCATACTGATCACTCATCTGGACATGCCAGAGGAGAAGATAATCAACATGCACAGCAGCTGACAAATTATGCATCAAAATAAATGGGAAGAGGCATGGCTAGGACGGCTAAAGTTAATCCTGTACAGACTCCATTGGAAGATACTGACAAGACCCTTCTGACATCTCAACAACATGACCTTGGAGTGTAGTCTGACCAAAGACGTTGATGACATCTTCAAGGTTAAGAGAGGAGATATCATAACCAATTCCTCATGTGAACAGTGAACTGAGATAATTTGGGGTGGTTGCTGCATTGGAGGACTGAGTATGGACAGGAATGCCTAATCTGCAGTGACACTGTTGGTGGTAACTTAACATAATATAACATATAATAACATAACATAACAGAATATAACATATTGATCAATGCCTATTTTCATCTCCCTGTGGGTCACCTTAGATAAACCCTATCTTAGCTACTAGGGAAAGATCAATCATGGTCTCTGCTGTGATGAATCCTGCTGAGGACTACAAATGTTGGAAACCACAAGATTTGAAGGGAGTCATGGTCATTCCCCTCAATAACGGTAGACTATTCCCCTCAATGATGGCAGATAGTTCCCCTCAATGTTGGTAGACAATTCCCCTCAATAATAGTAGACAAGTCCCCTTAATGATGATAGACAATTCCCATTAATAATGGCAGACAGTTCCCCTTACTAATAGTAGACAATTCCCCTCATTCATGATAGACAATTCCCCTCCATAATGATAGAAAATTCCCCTCAATGATGGCAGAAAATTCCCCTCAATGATGGCAGACAGTTTCCCTCAATAATAGTAGACAATTCCCCTCAATAATAGTAGACAATCCCCTTCAATGATGATAGACAGTTCCCTTCAATTACAGTAGACAATTTCCCTCAGTGACAACAGACAATTAATTTCCCTCAGTGACAAGACAATTAATTTCCCTCAGTGACAACAGACAATTAATTTCCCTCAGTGATAACAGACAATTAATTTCCCTCAAAAACAACAACAAACAATTAATTTCCCTCAGTGACAACAGACAATTATTTTCCCTCAGTGACAACAGACAATCTTCCTCAGTAACACTAGACAATTTTCCTCAATGACAGTCAGTGATGGTAGATAATCTGATCAGCATCCAAGTCTTGCTTAGAGAGCTCATGAGCATGCTCAGAATTAATGTGTCTCATCTAGCAGGACAGTACTGTACTTTAACTGTTTTTATATTTGGGTGAAATATAAAGGGTGAATCATAGCCAACACTGAAAAGTGGAAACAATCTCTCATTAAATTAGGAAGAGAAGAATTTGCACTGAGTGGGGAAGAGCTATCAACATTTGTAGAACCATACAAGATTTTTTTTTATAGAGGTGAAAAAGAGATGGAGAGAACAAGAGCGGCTGGTCAAAGAAAAAGAACACGACAGGCTTGCAAAGGAGATAGAACCAGAAAGCCTAGGAAAAGCTAGAATGTGAACATGAACTGGCTCAGAAACTTACTGAGCTACAGATGATGCAGTGCAGAACAGCGCTGGAAGAAGAAGCGTCATCATCAGCTTGGGTTTTGAAACAGGCAAATGATCGGTGGTCACCAAGGCAGATTTTGAACATTTACCAGGGCTTCCTGGTCGACCAAGCCTAAAATGGGTACCAGGAAATGTAAAGATGGTCACTGATATCATCACCCCTGGTGCTGCTATAAAAATATGGGTCTAGCACCATATGCCCAATACTCCTTAAGGCATTGCAAGGGCCCTTTACATTTCATCATCATCGTGTGCCATTCCGAGAAATGTGGGCGGCCATGTTTCGCCATCTTATTTGGCCATGTCATGTGGTCATTCATTGGCACCTTGCCGTCTTGACAGATTGTTACATTGTGTTTCAAAAAGGCATAATAACTACAACCCATGGCAGTAGCGAATGTCACTGTTCATAGCACTTCGCACTGTAAATGTTAGTTCACAATGGATGCATGTGAACACATGGTCATTTTCACCATCACGCACCATCTTCCGTCTCACACACTCAGTGTATCACCTTTCTGCAATCATTCCCTCCTTTTTCTTTATTCCATTTCTTACATTTGCCCTCCATGCAACACATTCGGTGGCGACTTGCTCCCAATATGTATTATCAATGCCTGCATCAATCATATCCCGCTTACACACATCTATGTATTGTAGTAGAGGCCGACGCCCCTTATTACCCATCTACAATTCACCACCTGTCAACGATCTACACACAGGGGTTTAGAGAGTTAAGACGGAGCTATACAGACTATACTAGACAAGAGAGACACAGGCACTATATTTAGCCTGACAACAGGACACAAGCGTGTCAACGACGAGAGCATTAAGTGCGTTTGAGCGAGAGTATAGGAAACTCGCCTCTCGACGAGTAACTGGGGAATACCAGTTACATTAGTGAACTGACCAAGCGTGCTGGGACTCTACGCACGCAGAACTCGTCAGCGCACGCAGGACTGCATGTCCGAAGTTGAACGCGCAACTAGAAGCGTGCCTCAGACGGGGGACAAGGACTGAGAGAGAATAGACGTGTTCGCTAGGAACCTTATGTAGTTTATAGACAATAGTGTTAGCTAGACCTTAGATTCCAATTAGTGTATAGTATCATTATTTCCACCTCTTCATTGCATCTGTGAAACATACCATGTTGTTGATTATCAATGAAGTAATCCGCTTGCTGAGCTTGTGTGTAATAAGCTAAATAAAAATGTATCCTTTTGCAAACCACACGAGTTATTGATTCGTGTTGTGCAAAAGTAGGGAGTCCTGAATAACCTGTCACAAGTAGGTTGTTGACAGGCTGGACCCATTTGGTGTCAGAAGTGGGATTTGAACCCACGCCCACAAAGATGTCCTTTGGTATTCTACTATAATACATCCTACTAACGTGTCTTATCGATCTAAGTCTACGAGCCATGTGGTCAAGCCATTCAAATATTTACTTCTCTTCCCTCCCCTTGTTCTTTTCCCTTTAATTTTGCCAGTTGTCACCAAGTTCTCTAGTTTATATCTTCTCATAATGTGCCCAAGAATTGTGGCTGTCTGTGTCTAATTTCTCTAATCAACTCACTGTTTTCATTTTTTTCTTGTAGGACTCTACATTTACACAGGTAACTAACAAGCATGACAGGGATTGTATGGCCAAATAATTTGTATAAGGGAGACGAATCAAAGCTGGAAAATGTTATTCACAAATGGGAAAAGTGCAATATCTAATTGACTGGAATGTTCATTATGGCAGTTGAATCTCTCTCAGGTTCTTAAAGCAAGGGTCCATCAGACATAAATTAAACTGTCTTATCATGAGAAATAAGACTATGACATTTTCATAAGGGCATTACTTGTTAGGTTTCAACGGGCAGTGAATTCTATCAAAACTAGCTCCATAACCAACAAATGGGATTAAGGACACTCCATCAGCACCCTAGATGTCTTGCAAATCATCTCATGAAATGAGCTCAGCTGAGAGGCTATGTGGATACTAAATGGATATGAAAGAAATGGCGCTACTTGAACAGTTGGTTTGAATGACCCACCCAAAATGTGTATCTTTACTTTAAATTAAAACAGCACAAAAAGTGAGATCATTTTTAATTAACTTTTACCTTTAAACTCTGAATGTTGAATAAAGAATCAGGAATGCTTGATAGGTCATTGTACCTGAAATTAAAAAACAATAAAAATCAAGGTGATTTCATCATCCATATTCTGTTTTCCTTAAACATTTGCTGAGGTAGACTGAGCATCAAAGGATTTGCCAGAATGCTAAAATACTGATTCTTCAATCCTAGAAACCAAAGTTTGTGTGTTTATTTGAAATCATGTTATAAAATAGTAAAATGTAACTACAGGACCTTTTTCCATGCTTTCAGATGTACATGGCAGATGATGCCAGACCCATATTTTAACAGCCCACTCGACACTCGATGGGTGAGTGGTCAGTATCAACGTTATGAAATATTGTTTTCTAATATTGGAACAGCTTTAGCGGTCAATACTCAGTTACTAGTTCTGATTAATTAGCTTCAGTAAGTTGTGTTATACATGTTTGTTTATTTCAGCATAAGATATTTTAAGTGGAATTACTTCGTTTTGTGAATGTATGTGATGGAAAAATAAAGTTTTATTACTAGGAAGTTACAAACACTACAACGATCGATGGGGATGTTAACTAGATGTTGTTGAGTTGGAGTTCATTTTCTAAACAGTGCAGCCACGCCCACTGTAAATAAATTAATAATGGTTCATCTTGTCATAACATTTACACGTCACTGGTGCATTAAGTTTATACCTTCTTCACACCCAGGGGCTTGCTTGGGAGATTCATTTTAATGGTAGAGTGACAGATTGGTAGTGACTTAACAGGATGCTTGTTTGCAGGGGCAGTCTTGGGACTACCCGATGTTGGAGGAGAGACTCACAGCTCTGACTGTACAGCAGGCAGTATTCATACGGTTAAATACAACACAAATATAGCCTGCATTAAAGTGATATCAAAATATCTATGTCATGTGTTCTGATCGTAAATCTTTCTACTTTTATTTACTGGTGCATTTGGTTATTGATTGCTAGTAAGTTAATTAAGCTGGTGACAGTTGACACAATTTTTTTGACATGTTATGAGAAGAAATGAATTGGAGAACTTTGTGACAACTGGTAAGATCGAGGGGAACAGACCAAGGGGAAGACCTAGAAACAAGTACCTGGATGGCTTGGCCTTGTGGCATGGTCGAGACAGAAACACAGAGCTGATCCACGACTCTGGTGATTGAGTGAGATGGCAGAACATGACCGCCCACGCTTACCGGCATGGCACATGATGGATGGATGGATGGACAGTTGACAGACTTGGCCTGTTCTTACTTAATAAATTTTTTTCTTATAGTATATTATAAACTAGCGGCAACAGTGTTACTTCTGTCTCATCTCATCTTATCTCATCATGTTCCTCTTGTACCTTGCGGTGTCAAGGTGAAGTATAAACAGCGGGAGAGTGCCCGATTATGGGCTTCATGTATCGATATTCCCATGGACTGAGTTATTCCCTACGTCCATCGTTTACATGGTTGGCCTCTTCCTCTGCTTCCCTCTGGTCTGTACATCATTGCTTGTTGTGGTTTACTGTTAGTTGGTAACCTACTTGCATGGCCAAACCATTTGACTTGCTGCCTTCTAATAAAATCTAGTGCAAAGATTATTATTCTTGTGCTTGGCAACCACTTGTGGTTTGCCACCATTATCACAGCATATGCACTGACACTCACTTCCTCTGATGATATGAAGGATTCATTCTATGAGAAGTTAGACTCTGTGATCAAGGCAGTTCCAAAATCTGACTACATAAATATACTCAGTGATTTTAATTCTCATGTGTGCAAAGACTCAAGTTCATGGCCTTGAGAAATACAACATTAGTCACATGAATGACAATGGGCAAAGGCTGCTGGAGCATTGCACCAGAAACGACCTGTGTATTACAAACTCCTTTTTTAAAATAAAAGAGCGACATAAGGTCACATGGATACACCCAAGATCCGGCCACTGGCATCAACTAGACTTCATCATCACATGGATACATAGAGATATATTTGAATCAAACATGATTAACTCAAAGTTACCACAGTGCTGATTGTCATTCTGATCATTCTTTAGTTATTGCAAGGGTTAGACTGAGACCAAAGAAAATCTATATAACTAAACATAAATCTAGCCCCAGGATTAATATTATTAACACCCAAGATCCTGATAAGTGCTTTGAGTTCCAACAGCAACTTGAAGACGCTTTCACTGATACATCAGAACATTGTACAGCAAGTGAAAAGTGGGGTAAACTTAAAGAAGCTCTTTATATAACAGTGGTAGGGGTTTACAGCACTGTGGATCATAAGAGGCAGGACTGGTTTGCAGCAAACAGCCAGTCACTGTAGCCCTTGATTGATAAAAAGACGATAGCTCTCTTAAAAAACAAGGAAAGAACAACGCCAAACACTCTCAGTGAGCTGAAGCAAGCTAGGAAGGATGTGCAAAAGGCTGCCAGGCAGTGTGCAAATGACTATTGGATTAAGTTATGCGAGTACATTCAAAATGCATATGATAAGGGAAACATCAGAAGCATGTATGAAGGGATAAAGAAGGCCTGTGGTCCAATAATCAAAAGACGTACACCACTGAAAACCTTGCCTGGAGAAATCATCACTGAAAAGAAACAGCAGATGGATAGGTGAGAAGAGCACTATTTGGAGCTTTACTCAAGCGAGACCAAACTAACGGATGATGCCCTCAATGCCATAGAAGCCCTGTCAACTCTTGACAACCTGGGCACAGTTCCCACCATAACAGAAGTTAAGTGTGCTATTAATAAACTTGCATCTGGCAAGGCTCTGGGTAATTGGGATTCCAATAGAGGTTATCAGGAGTGAGCAAGACAAACTCATCCTAAAGATCCACAAGCTAATAGATCTATGCTGGCAAGAAGGACAAGTCCCACAGGATTTAAAAGATTCAAGCATCATAACATTAAAAGAACAAGGAAGATCGGAGTGACTGGATCAACCAGAGGGTTATCTCACTTCTGTGTATTGTTGGGAATGTATTTGCCAGAATTGTTCTGCACAGACTTCAAGTCCTGGGAGATCAAGTCTATCCCGAATCACAGTGTGGCTTATGATAGAACCGGTCTACCACTGATATGATATTCTCATTGCGACAAATGCAAGAAACATGATGTGAATAGAATCAACAATTGTTTATTGCCTTCATCGTCCTCATAAAGGCAATTGATTTGGTCAGCCATAAGGGTCTGTTCAAGGCACTAAAGAAGATTGGCTGCCCACCAACTTTTCTGTCCATTGTGGAATTGTTCCACACAGGCATGAAGGGTATAATCAAGTTAGATGGTGCAACTTCTGAAGAGTTTGAAATCAAGAGTGGTGGAGTTAAGCAAAGTTGTGTACTAGCTCCCACCCTCTTTGGAATAAACTTTTCACTTCTACTGAAATATGCCTTTCGTGATCAGGATGGTGGTATATACATTCACTCACGCTCAGATAGCGGCCTCTACAATGCTCAGAGATTGAAGACCAAGACCAAAATTAGGAGGGTACTGATCAGAGAGTTGCTGTTTGCAGATGATGCTGCAATTATGACCCACTTTGAGGAAGAATTACAAAATCTACTGCATTCTCTAAAACCTGTTCTGAATTTAGTTTAACAATTAACAAAAAGAAGACACAGATTATGACACAAGGTGCACATTGGGTACCATCAATCTTTATTGATGATGCCGAACTGGAGATGGTAGACCATTTTACATATCTCGGATCAGTGGTTAATAGCAAATTATCCCTTAGATCAGGAAATCAACATCCGGATTGGTAAGGCAGCAACAACAATGAACAGGTTAAGAAAAAGAGTCTGGGAGAACAGGAAGATTACTGCCAAAATAAAAGTCCTTGTCTATCAAGCCTGTGTCCTAAGTACTCTTCTTTATGGCAGTGAAACCTGGACAACTTACTCACACAAAGAAAAACGTTTAAACGTCTTTCATATGCAGTGTCTGCGAAGAATACTTGGTATTAAGTGGCAAGACACAATCACAAATACTGAAGTATTGGAAAGATCAGGTTGTGTGACGGTTTATTCCATGCTCAGTCTTCATAGACTTAGATGAATAGGACACGTTAGGAAGATGGATGATGGTAGAATACCAAAGAACATCTTTTTTGGTGAATTACAGATGGGTAAGAGATCTCGGGGTCAGCCTCTACTACAGTACAAAGATGTGTGTAAGTAGATCATGATTTATACAAACATTGATAATGACCATTGGGAGCAAGTCGCTGCTTAACATGTTGCAAGGAGGGCAAATATCAGAAATGGAATCAAGACAAAGGAGAACATGATTGCAGATAGGTCACAAACTGAGCATGTGAGACGTAAGGTGGTGCGTGATGGTGAAAATGACCATGTGTTTACATGCATCCATTGTGAACTAATATTTACAGCGCAAATTGGTCTGATCAATCACATTCGCTACTGCCATGGGTTGTAGTTATCATGCCTTTTTGAAGCACAATGTAACAAACTATCGTCTGTCAAGACGGCAAGGTGCCAATGAATGTGAGAAAGAATGAATATTAAAACAGCTATGAATGCTCTACAGGCGTACAAACAAGATGGAACTCACAATAGTTGTTGAAAAGCATGCAATTATCTTTGAGGAGCATTAGTTATATAACCACCTGTCATGTTCTGTCATGTATTCACAACTTTCAGTTATATGTTGCATAGTAAATGTCATAGCCACAAGCTTGTTCCTAAACAAAACTGTCATGCTGCCACCCACATCCTCATTCATTGTGCTGCTAGTGGTCTTTATATCTTAGCCTTTCAAATCTGTAGTGCACTGGCTAGTAAGCTTGCCTGCCGGCCAGGTGGTCTTGGGTTTCAATTCATATCAAGGCAGATGTGTTTCATTAACCTGGCCTCCCAAGTTGAACCAATCTAAACATGTACTGGCAAGTAAAGACAGCTGGCATGATACTGACCACATCCCCCACCGGGTTCTGACTGGTCCATAAAAATCTGGGGCTTGCGCTGAATACCCAAAACTGACACATGGCGTACAAAAGGGTCATTTACTTCATTTTTTTTCTCTTTGGTGTTTCCTCATGTCTTAGGGTGTGAACAAGCCATGTGAACAAGTCTTTACTTGTTAAATACTTTAATTCTTCTTCTTTTCTGTTGTACTGTCCCAAACTTGTTCATTTGTCAATTTTTCAATCCAGTCGGTTCTTGTCATATTTCGATAAAATAATCTCAAATGTTTCTACATATTTTTCATCACATTTTTTCATCTCCCATATTTAAGAACCATATAAAATCAATGACCAGATGTACATACAAAACAAGTCACCATGGGGATAGGCTATGGACATACTCAATAGTACAAGGTCAAGAACCAGGGAAAAAGAACTTTTTTGGAGATGTATGAACACCTATGCCAGTTGGCAGGGCACATGATGGTGATAAGGTGATTGAGATTAATTAGTCCACCAGTATAGTATGATGTTGGCTCTGCTAACGACAATCATCATCATCATCATCAAGTGCCATGCCAGCTGGCGTGGGTGTTCATGGCTCGCCACAGATCTCGGTCTTTTGTGTTCTGGATCAACTCGCTGATGATATTCCTCCGTACCACCATCTCAATCCATTCAGCATCATTTCTCTTGGTCTTCCTCTGCCTCTCTTCCCCTTGATCTTTCCAGTTGTCACAATGCTCCCTAATGCCTCTCTTATCATCACATGACCAAAGAAAGCTGTTTGCCTAATGAAAATAGACGAGTCGAATCAACAGCTGCAGCACCTCCAGCTCTACTCACCCTAAACTGAGACACTGTAAGAAATGTAGTCTATCAATATCACATGATAATTTACTCAGGCAATTGTGGTCAAGGTACAACTTCAATAACTGGGGCAGCTCCAATAAGGAATCTGGAAATAGTACAATCAGGGAACATGATTTACAATGTCATCATTGTTTCTCTGATGTTCCTGAAATAAACCTAAGAGTTGTAATTGTACTAATTATTTTACACATGTTCCTCATGTAAACCTAAGTGTAGTGATTTTACTAAATATTTTACTACTTTCTGACATATAAACATAAGTTCAGTGAATTTACTAAATATTTCACTGATCATCATCATATAAACCTAAGAGTTGTGATTTTACTAAATATTTTAAAGATATTTCTCATATAAACCTATGCGTAGTGATTTTATCAAATATTTTAAAGATTTTTCTCATATAAACCTAAGTGTGGTGATTTTACTAAATGTTTTACTGATATTTCTCATATAAACCTAGGTGTGGTGATTTTACTAAATATTTTACAGATATTTTTCATATAAACCTAAGTGTGGTGATTTTATCAAATATTTTACATTTCTCATATAAACCTAAGTGTGGTGATTTTGCTAAACATTTTACTGATATTCCACTATTAAACCTAAGTGTAGTATTATTACTTTCAACCTAACAGTTCTGATTTTACTCAATATTTTACTGATATTCCTAATATAAACCTAAGAGTCAGGTTGTAACTGAAAATTATTCTGATGCTATTGATTTTCAAAATCGGACAAATGATCCAAGAGAACCAATGAGATTGTCATCATCATGTGCCTCTCCACAACAGTTGCTCTATAGTAAGATGTATCAACTCATTACTTGCATCTCAAATGAAAAATATGTTTAGTTAGTGACTGGTTGAGCTCAAACAGCTGACCTAGAGTTTGGTTTAAACCAATCATTTTAAAGTGTATGAATACCAAAACTATTTTTAATATGTACATGTAGGAGCGCCTGGCCAAGTCGCTAGAATGCCGGATTCTCCTCTGGGAGACCTGGGTTTGAATCCTCAGTAAGGTGTGGATTTTTGTCTGTCGGAGGCAAAAAGAAAACTCTAACCTGCACAGTTTGCGGCGACTGCACTAGCCAGCCCATATTGTTATAGACCAATCGGCATACGATGGTTGCTGTGGTCAATATTATACCAGCTCCTGGATATTTCTTGGTGCATGTTTTATAAGCAGCATGGGAGCCCAATTTAATTTTAAAACCATCGTTTATAAGTTTCAAACACATGAACCACAGGGCTGACAAGCTAACATGCTAGCTAATGTACATCTACAGCTCCCCTGTGATGTGTAAGTCCTTCATATATTCCAGGGCAGGGCATAATGAAGAGGGTGGTCAGTACCTGTCCCTGCCACCATTCCTTCCCAGACAATTCCCAAGAAATTCTGAAAATTCTCATAACTATCCAGTACCTGACCAACTGACAGAACAACACAAGTAATGAGTTGATACATCATACTAGAGAACAAGTGTTGTGTAGAGGCACAAGATGATGACAATGTCATCGGTTCTCTAATACCATTTGTCCGATTTTGAAAACCCATATCATAAAAGAGGCTAATGAATCTAGAACATTACATACAACAATAAGAAAGAGACAAACAGCTTTCTTCAGTCATATGATGAGAAGAGAGGCATTAGAGAACATTATGACAACTGGAAAGATTGAGGGGAAGAGAGGCAGAGGCAGACCAAGAGAAATGATGCTGGATGGATTGAAATGGTAGCACGGAGGAATATCATCAGCAGAGTTGATCCAGAACATCAAAGACCGAGATTTGTTGAGAACCAAGAACGCCTAGGCCAACTGGCAGAGCACTTGATGATGATGATGATATTATAAATAAAATTTTCAGTTAAATCTTGACTTTTAGGTTTATATTAGGAATATAAGACGGTCAATATGGCTGAATGGTTAAGAGCTCCTGCTATTAAACTTCCGGTGTGCTGATGCCGAGGTAGCGGGTTCAACCAACAGACCCATCAGATGGACTAAAATGTTGTCTTCTCAATGACTTGGGGATGTAAATTACAAGTACCTCTAAAACTGGAGTGTGTTCACCTGATGGTGAGGGACACTGGTAATAGGAAAAGCTAATCCACATGCAAAAATCAGTCCAGTGCAGTAGAATTAGCATCAAATGTATGGACTACGCTTGAAGTCAAAGCGAGTGAAGGCAACAAACAAAAGAATATTAGGAATATCAGAAACACATTCAGTAACATCAGAACTCTTAGAACTATATGCTGAATGGCAGTAAGCTGACCAAAGAGGTGTAACAGTCTGATCTGGAAAAAAGAATCCTGCCACAGTTGGGGATTGAACCTAACTTCTAACTTGATAAGGAAGCACACTAACTATTCTGGCACCTCGACCATAACAAATATACTCTTCTTTTTCTTGTTTTGTCCTACTGATTTGCAGTGACACGTTGCAGAGAGTACGCAGATGTAATGTTCTGTGTTTTCGCTTGTCTTGTTGCTTGTACAAACATCATATTTGATTTCATCAGTATCTCTTTTATTCCATCTAGCCAACTCTTTCTGGGTCATCCCCTCGCCTTGTACCCCTATGTTCTCACATAGAACACTCTAGCCACTGGCTGATCTTTTTCCATTCTAACTACACAACCAAACCATTTAATTCTTTGGTGTTCTACAAAGTCAGTAACAGGTGTTATCCCTACACTTGTTCTTAGTTTAGTTTCTCATTTGTCTATCTCCTCTTGTTTTTCAAGCTGTGTTTCTTATACATCTCATCTCACATGATGTGATTTCATACCCTTGTGTTTCTAAGACTGTCCATGTTTGGCATTGATAACACAGCTTTGGGACAAATAAAGCATGTATCAGGGTCTATTCTGTATGCATGTTGATATTTGGATGTTTTAGAATAGGTGCTATTTCTGTATTCTTGTTTCTATTTCTCTTTCTAGTCTTTTATCCTGTGAAACAAAAAAGAAAAGGGAAAAAAAAACCACACACACAATCTCACCCCCCCCCCCCCCAACCCACCCACACACACACGCACGCATGCTCTCTCTCTCTCTCTCTCTCTCTCTCTCTCTCTCTCTCTCTCTCTCTCTCTCTCTCTCTGATATATATATATATTTAAAACAGAAATAATAATCATCATTTTACTAAACATAAGCAAAAGAAGAATATTAACATACATTACCTGGGAATGTAGACAGTCTGTTGTTTCTAAGATCAACATAGGCAAGCCGATGCAGAGATGCGAAAAATGCCTGCAGTAATAGAAGTTATATAACAACAATAAATGCCACTCAAACATGTTCATTTGCCGCTATGCCACTTAAAAATAACTCCCATTTTTACACCCATATTTTGAATAGCAGAAACAGAAACATGATCAGCACATTTTTTAATGAAAACTTAACACACAATAAACATATACATCACATACACACAAATTAATATAAATACAATAAGAATATAAATTAAAATCAAGATTACTTGGGGAAGTGGTCATGCCATCTGAATTTCACACTAAAGGTAATGTGTTTCATTTTCAGACTGCATCATTCAGAGCACAAGCACAATTTTTAGGAAACCTTTAGGGATCATCGATGGAGCCATGGAGTTGGTGCACTGCCCTCTGCAGGCATCTTGCCATTTTGCAGGCAGAGACTAAGCTGGATAGGATAAACCCAGTGCAATTAAGTCAATCCTCTGACCTTTAATCCTGTATATATTATAATGCAGGGCTAGTGGTGGCAAAGTGGTTAGTATACTCATCTCCGAACTTGATGGCCCTGTGTTTGATCCTCAGCAGTGGTGGGATTATTTTGCTGGCAAGTGCAGCCCTGAAGTTTGTTCCATCATCATCACCTTCACCATGTAGCAGGTTCTTTGAAGATTGGAGAAGATTGACATATCAGAATGCAGAAATATAGATTGTGGCACTGTGGCAGACAGGAATGTAGAAGATTATACTGTGGCAGACAGGAATGTAGAAGATTATATTGAGCACACATGAATGCAGAAGATTACATTGTGCATCATGTATGCAGAAGAATATACTGAACTATAAGGAATGCAGAAGATTATATTGTGCACACATAAATGCAGAAGATTCTACTGTAACATACAGGAATGCAAAAGATTATATTGTGCGCACATGAATACAGAAGATTATAATATACACAGATGAATACAGAAGATTATACTGTAACATACAGGAACATAAAAGAGTATATTGTGCACAACAGAAGATCATATTGTGTACACATGAATGGAGAAGATTACATTTTACACACATCAATACATATAACTAAGTATATTATGAGACAGGGGAATGCAAAAGATTATACTGTACATATATAAATGCAGAAGACTATGTTGTGACATACGGGAATGTTGGACAACAGATTGTGCCGTAAGCTGAGACTGACTAGACCCCTCATCAATGCCACGTGTTCCGGCAAGCAGCTCAAGCAGTTGTAGGAAACATTCAAACTGTAGCCATCCATGTGGTGAAAGAACAGCCGAGACGGCAGTTCATATAAATACAGATGACTGAAATAGACAAGAAATTTTCAAACAAAATTATCATTCAAATGTGGGTATGTGCAGGAAAGATATGATAGTGGAATAGTTAAAGTAAACATACATAGTGTAATTTCAATGTTTTACATTGCTGATAAACAGCATTCATCTGCATAAAAAAGCAAACAAAGGCAAGAGTTTTTGTTATTGAGGGGTCTGCTGCCATTAAGGGAATTTGTCTACCATCATTGACGGGGATTGTCTATCATTATTGGGGGAATTGTCAACCATTAGTGAGGGAAATGTCTACCATCACTGAGGAGAATTGTCTACCATTAGTGAGAATTGTCTGTCATCATTGTGGTGAATTTTCTACCATTATTAGGAGAAGTGTCTACCATTATTAGGAGAAGTGTCTACCATTATTGAGGGAATTGTCTACCATCATTGAGAATTGTCTGCCCTCATTGAGGAGAATTGTCTGCCATCATTGAGGAGAATTGTCTGCCATCATTGAGGTGAATTGTCTGCCATCATTGAGGAGAATTGTCTTTCATTAATGAAGGAACTTGTCTTCCATCATTGAGAGGAAATGTCTACCATCACTGAAGGGAACTGTCAGTCATCACTGAGGGGAACTGTCATTCATCACTGAAGGGAACTGTCTGTCATCACTGAAGAGAATAGTCAACCATCATTGAGGAGAATAATCAACCATCATTGAGGAGAATAATCAACCATCATAGAGGAGAATAATCAACCATCATTGAGGAGAATAATCGACCATCATTGAGGAGAATAATCAACCATCATTGAGGAGAATAATCAACCATCATTGAGGAGAATAATCAACCATCATTGAGGAGAATAATCAACCATCATTGAGGAGAATAATCAACCAACATTGAGGAGAATAATCAACCAACATTAAGGAGAATAATCAACCAACATTGAGGAGAATAATCAACCATTATTGAAGAGAATAATCAACCAACACTGAAGAGAATAGTCAACTATCATTGAGGAGAATAGTCAACCATCATTGAGGAGAATAGTTAACCATCATTGAGGAGAATAATCAACAAACAATGAGGAGAATTGTCTGCCATCATTGAGGAGAATAGTCAACCATCATTGAGGGGAATTATCTTCTATCATTGAGGAGAATAGTCAACCATCATTGAGGAGAATTGTATGCCATCATTAAGGAGAATAGTCAACCATCATTGAGGAGAATTGTCTGCCATCATTAAGGAGAATAGTCAACCATCATTGAGTAGAATAGTCAACCATCATTGAGGAGAATAATCAAGCATCATTAAGGGGAATTGTTTGCCATCACTGAGGAAAATTGTCTGCCATCGTTAAGAGAAATTATCTCACTATACTTGAGCATAGAGAACACACTTCCTACTGGTAATGAGTGCAATGTACTGTTTTACATGAGGGTTAGCTTTCTCTATTACTAATGTCCCTCGCCATCAGGCGAACCCTCTCCAACTTCTGAGATACTTATAATTTCCATCCCCACGTCAAGGACAGAATGTCAAAATTTAAGTCCAAAGAGTTAATTTACATTTGCCATATGTTGATAATTCTGCTTATAATTGTTATTCCACATTGAGTTGGAATCTGTGGACAATGAAATACCTAAAATCTGTGGAAGACACAAGACCAATCTATGCTCAATCCTAGACATGACCAATCTATGCTCAATCCTAGCCAATCCGTTTGTGCTGGGCTGAATCATAACCTAGACATACTCTAATATGCTCTTCCACGTGTGTGAAGTCCCAATATCTGGCTTGTGTACCTCACTAGACATACCCTAATATGCTCTTCCACGGGTGTGAAGTCCCAATATCTGGCTTGTGTACCTCACTAGACATACCCTAATATGCTCTTCCACGGGTGTGAAGTCCCAATATCTGGCTTGTGTACCTCACTAGACATACCCTAATATGCTCTTCCACGGGTGTGAAGTCCCAATATCTGGCTTGTGTACCTCACTAGACATACCCTAATATGCTCTTCCACGGGTGTGAAGTCCCAATATCTGGCTTGTGTACCTCACTAGACATACCCTAATATGCTCTTCCACGGGTGTGAAGTCCCAATATCTGGCTTGTGTACCTCACTAGACATACCCTAATATGCTCTTCCACGGGTGTGAAGTCCCAATATCTGGCTTGTGTACCTCACTAGACATACCCTAATATGCTCTTCCACGGGTGTGAAGTCCCAATATCTGGCTTGTGTACCTCACTAGTTTCTGAGCTTGGAAAGAGAAGGAGAGCTCTACAACACAATGCCCATGGAGCTGGAACTTTGGTACCACGTTGGGAGACGAGATTCTACACCACTCTCTACAACCTCACTCCAGTCAATGTGAAGCCCCTTTTCTAGGCTCTGATGTCCTCAACACAAATGAACCAGCATTAAAAGTAAAATCTCAGACTTCCTGATGATTTATAAATGGCAAACATTTATTTTCAAAGACTAACCTAAAGACATAAAAAACATATGGAGAAGAGAATTAAAGACAGAAATGAATAATATCATAAGGACCAGGAAGGAGCTGAAGGAGACATAAAAAGAATAGGAGAGCTTGGCATATGTTGGTTGATGGGCAATACTCCAATCGGTGATAAAGGAAGGGAAGCCATCGCATTATCTACCCAAAGGATGATGTATGAGCAAGTCACATATCTAGAATGAAAGAGTGACATGCTCGGAAATTTCAAACCAGTCTTCAAATTGAATCACCTGAAATGATGTGACAGAGTAGCTACCCAAAATAGACAAATATTTAGCATTTCAATATTGTATGTGGACGTAGAAAGCAAGGAAAAACCACTGCTACACTTCCTTTGAATATGTTGATAGAAAGAATAATAATCAATCGATTCAAAAAGAGTACACTGTTGAAGTAGATTAATTATAAAGGCAAATAAACCTGAGGAAAATGTCATATTTTGGACATGAAATTCCAGAAAAGATCATTATGGAGAGAATTTTACAGGGAGATGGAAAAGAGGAATACCGCAACACTGATGTATTCAACATGTGATAGATAATTTACACATAAAAACAACAGAGGCAGGACATCTTGCTTATGATAGAAAGACATTTCATAGGACTGTTATGGAGGAGAAGTTCAGCACATGACCGGCCACTGGAAAATAGATCATGGTGTAAAGGGGCAGTTGTACAGTTGGAGGTGTGGTGGAGTGACATGTCAAAAAGCTTTGCACTGACATGACACATTTGATTAGCCACCACCCTGTTCTATGTTTTGTGATTATGTACTTGTACAATATGGGTAGTCATACTTTGTGTTTTATCTCTACTAATGACTAAATTCTGATGATTGTATTGATAGAATTAAATCATTTTGTAGATAACAATCGACAAACAAGTAATAAACATCAAATATGCTATTGAAATCAAGAGACAATTTGAATTTTCACATACAAAATATATAATTTTTAGAAAGATTAGATTAATGGTCTGCTGACCAGGCAAATTGGCAAATATTAAATAATGACCAATAATGGAATATTACATTCATTCATTCAGTAGCATGTCCTTTGCAAAACCTCGCTCCCATAACAACCTTCCGGAAAACTTCCCGATAACAAGCAAGATGTCCCGTGTCTGATACACCCATCTGGAGATCATCCACCATATCCTGCACCCATCTTCTCTTTGGCCTTCCTCTTCCTCTCTTCCCAGGCATATACCTTTCTATTATTGTTCTCTCCAAACTTTCATAAAACTATGGGTATTCATCAATATAGAAAAATGTAGTAACAAATTTCTGGACTGATATATGTCATTATATCACTAGAATATGAATTATGCTGTGCTGTTTCATTAGACTTGTAACCCAGTCCATTTAATTTTACCAGCCATGTTTGCAAAGTCTGCTTTCCATGACCTTTCACTGACTTCAGTGCTGTATAGCAACAGATTTGTATGTCTGATTCTAGTCCCTACCTTTTGACCAGGTCTTCATAGAAGGCCCTGTGAATATCTACACTACTACCAGCAAAGTTCTTGGGGTCATGTAAACATACAAGCACCTATTTCACTATTAGATGCACACATCATCATGTAACAGGTCCTTTAATGGAAGATTCCTCTCATCAAGACCCACAGAAAAGCCTTTCAATCTCTCACCAGTGCCCCTGCTTCATGCACCCTCATGTCCAAGGTGTCTGAAATGTCCGGTGTCCATTTTTTGTGCTGTCAACGCCTGCCTTTTCCCCTAGGAACCATGCCTTCCACCACTATTCTTAACAAAGCCACTGTGAGTTGTAATGTCCGGTGTCCATCTTCATGCCATTTGACACTTGTCTCTTCAACTGGCACTGTCGCAAAGGGGTTATAGATGCAATTTGTAATCAAGCATACTGCATTCGAAACCCAGCTGCGGGCGATTTAGCAGTAGACCGCCTTGCATAGGTTTACATACAACGGTATGGGAGCAGATCGTTCAGAAAGTAATGGCAAACTACTGAACGTAAGCTTGCCAAAAAATCACAGTCAAAACATGCTCGTGTTGACTGTGACATTCTGTCAAGGATATTCAACTAACTTTAACTCTTCTCTCAGGAATCATTCCTCCATCACTGTTCTTTCCAAACCATTGTGATGTGTGGACACTGCTGAGAAATAACAGACATATTCACACCAACTTCACAGCCTGATAAGAAGAATAGGACAATACCTGAGATCAATAACCCTTTCACTTTTGTGCCAGTTGTTGGGCCAGGGATTGTATGCTGTGGGTTGTTGTCTATGTTTCTGTTGCTGGCAACCTCCAAGCTTCTGACAGCACATGTCACATAAACCATACACACAATGTCTTTCCCACTTTTCTCTATCACATCTGGAAAGTAAAACGTAAAATAAAGTGGACAACATAAAGAACTTAGAACTTTTGTTTACAATATAGTCAATATGTTCAATATGTATGGCTTTGTGGTCAACCCAACATCACTAAAAGAGTACCAGAGACTTTTATAACTTTTCTGCCAATAAAGACAGGAACTGAGCATCCCAACGTATTATACTCAAAAAAAGTCGCTTAAAAGTCGACAGGGTCGACTTCATTGCACCGGGTTTTATCCCATATGGCTCGGTCTCTTTCCGCAGCGCGGAAAGCGTCGCACAAAGCATGAACTCCGTAGCTCTAGCGACGACCCACAGGAGTCTCCGAAAAATTTAACTCGTGAACCGAAGGACGCAGACCGGAATCGAACCCACAACCTTCAGAGCCTGAGTTAAACGGCTTGACCACTTCGCTACAAAGACTCCCACGTATTATACTCAGACCTGATGTATGTGTAGAGCTAACACTTCTCACACTTATAGCAGTATCTGCCAGGTCATGTGTTCAAATCTCTATCAAGACAGACATTTTTTTTTTTTAATTTTGACCTCAGCTCCCAGGTCAACATAGCTTAATATGGGTACCAGGAAATATCTGAGAAAGTAATGAGGTCAGCGTGAGGTCACCCCTCCAGTGCTGATAGGTCTAAATAAATATGAGGTTAGCATCATATATCCAATATGCTTCAAGGCGTGTAAAATTGGTCCTAAATGCAGTAAGGTATGAACGTATGGTCAGGATACAACCTGGCAGGATGTACAACCAAGGCACAAAACAGAAACTTCTGGAGATTCGGTGCTGCCAACCATCACTGTGAAAATGGCATTGGAATAATAAGACGGTTAAATGTAAATACATTTTAACACATCAAACCTGATACACAGGATTACATCCTTATCTGTACATCAATCGCGTAATAGTAAAACAGAAGATTATATTCTTATATGTACAGTAATCACATAATGGTAAAACAGAAGATTACATCTTTATCTGGACAGCAATCACATAATGGTAAAATAGAAGATGACATCCTTACCTGTCCAGCAATCACACAATGGTAAAACAATGTACGTTCACATATGAACTGTATGACTAGGCATAAGTAAAAGTACAGGTCCCTTGTCAATGTCTATGGCACATTGTGCATATGAAGCCAGGTCCTTATTTTTATAGACAAAACAGTGCTAAGTGGGTGATGTGGTCACTATAAAGCTGGTCACATTTACTTCTCAAGACCTTCCTTTAGATGTTTTTTCAGGCTAGGTCGACCTGGCAGCCCAGGTCTATTTTTTTAGTTCTTCTTCTTCTCCTGCGTTCATCATGAGAATTTTTCCAGACATGATTGCATTGTGCCCGTTTACAGCAGAGTTGCGTTCTTGCACCGTTAGGCCAACGCATCTGACTTCTGCTGGCATTTTTTGACTGGGTTAACCTGCCCAGGTGTTTCGAAGGACATACATTCCACTCTCACTCAGACGTTTTTGCATTGTGCCTGTTTATTTGCGCCAACAGGCCAACATATCCGACTTCTACGGGCATTTGTTGACCGGGTTAACCTTCCCGTCTGTTTCGAAAGACTTTCGACTCTCACTATTGTTTTGTCATCCGCATCCCAGCTGGTCAAGTTAGAATGGTCAAAGACATCACGGTCAACCCTCAAGGGAAGGCAGGGGCAGACCATGGGTATTATCTGCCATCCAAGGAGGTTTTAATAATTGCAGAGCTGACACATAGCGCTCCGGTACTGGGTTCACCTAAGGAATTGTCATATCCTGCACATGGCTGCTTCACTTCCTCACTTTCGTATATTGGGCTTTTTGGAATATTGGTATATTTCGTTTGCCATAGGCCGCTCCTCATGAAAAGTCAGTCTGCAGACGACATCAACTCAGCGAGCTTCTGGTTTGGACTCCACGAAATGGCTTTGCTAGTCAAGCAATATTCTCATTCGTGCATTGGGTCTCTTTTTCAACCTAAAACAGCCGAAGACATCCCGGTCAGCTCTCAAGGAAAGGCAGGAGCAGACCATGGGCATTCCCCGCCATCCAAAGAGGCTTCCATAATTACAGAGCCAGCACATGGCGCTCTTGTACTGAGCTCACTCAAGGAATCGTCACGTCCTGCACATGGCTGCTTAGCCTCACTTCCATATATTGAGCCTCCCGTTTACCACAGGCTGCTCCTGTGAAGTCCAGGAAGGATCTGTGTGCAGATGACATCCACACAGCAAGCTTTTGCTTCGAACTTCCACATAATGGATTTGCTAGCCAAGCAATATTCCGTTTCATACAAATGAGATTTTCCACCTTTGATAACGCTCACTCAAAGAGCTTTGGATTCTGATTTTCCTCGTAACAAATGTGCTTTCCGAGCAGTATTCCATTGTGTGCCCCTGGGGCGCTTTTTCCACCTTTGGTAATGCTCACGAGGTAGGCTGCCGATGCTTGCGGCTCAGCATCTCACCTCCATGCAGCAGAGGGTGAGTAATGACCAGACTCTCACTTTCGGGGGATATTGACTTAAGAGTCGTTCAGCCATACCCCTCAGCTGAGAGCTGTAAAACAAGTGTCTGGACCAAGCATGTAGTAGGCTCAGCATCTCACCTCCATGCAGCACAGGGTGAGTAACAGCCAGGCCCTCACATCTGGGTGATATTGGCTTAGAGGCATTCAGCCATATCCCTCAGCTGAAAAAAAAAGTCGCTTAAAAGTCAACAGGGTCGACATCATTGCACCAGGTTTAATCCCATATGGCTCAGTCTCTTTCCGCAGCGCGGAAAGCGTAGCACAAAGCACGAACTCCTTAGCTCTAGCGACGACCCACAGGAGTCTCCGAAAAATTTCATTCGTGAACCGAAGGACACGGCCCGGAATCGAACCCACAACCTTCGGAACCCGAGTCAAATGGCTTGACCACTTCACCACGGAGACTTCCCGCATATATCCCTCAGCTGAAAGCCATATCCCTCAGCTAAAAGCTGTAGAACAAGTGTCTGGACCAAGCAATTTCATAAGCCATTTGCGGTTTCACCATGAGACAGTGTGAACTTAGACATGCATGGCTTACTCTTTGAGACAAGCATATGACTACTGGCAGGATCAACCAGATATTTATCACACAGATTGACTATTCATGCACACGTAGGCCAAGAGTAGCAATCGCTCAGCGCGCTCTCTCTGTACCCGTTGATACATGCAAAACCACTGGACACCTACCGACGAGCTTTCAAGCTACGCCATGCAGGACTAACAGAAAAACTGCAGGCCCCCTACTCATCGAGAGAATGGGCGCTTATTGAGACCTTGTAGAACTTTTGTACAAAAATTGCCCTTTCACCCGCTCAAAACATGATTCCGCTTCGCGCAGCGGTCACATTCTTGAAACGCCTTCTCGAAACTAACTTGCGTCGGCTGAAAAATTTGTGATTCAGTGCATCTCACACAGCCATCCGAGACAATGAACACCAGACGTAGGACTGATCTTGTGTACCAAACCAGCCATCACTGTTTTAAATTTGAAACCACCTTGTTGCAAATCGAATCCAACACTACGAGTACAGGAGGCAAATATCAAGCTGCTATGCTACCATGGCTCCCTATGACTAGGCATGCTGCACATGAAAACATGCACATTCCTGTATTGCTAAACTAATATCTACGACTTACTTTAAACATGTAGGACTGCTTGTATTTCTGGTCCTTGATAGTGGAATCTAGATGAAACAAAACAGCATTAATATATGCTCATGTGCCGTGTCAAAGCTCAATAAATCATGAATAAATAACAGACAACCAGTTATTTTATTCAACAACTATACTCGGGGGGAAAGGGGAGAGGGGCAGTGCAATGGATAGTATGTTTGCCTGCCAGCCCCGGGGCCATGAGCTTGAATTTGCACTGAGACAAATTTGTAAAATAGACCTGGACTCTCAGGTCGACCCACCAGAGTTGCTTGCTTGCTTGTGTTCGTTGGCTTGAGCTCCAACGCGAAGTCCTGTATGTCGGATGAAGACATCCTGTTGTCCAACATCAGTGTGGTGTCATACAGGACCTGAGGTTTGCGTGAGTATCCGTTGTCCCATGTCTGGCTTATTGGTGTGCAGACTGGTGGTTCCTCGCCGTACAGGTAGACACTCTCCGACTTGGGAGGAACCTACCAGAGTAACATGGGTATCTGGAGTTGGACCACACAATCCACTGATATAAAAATATGGGGCTAGCACCATATGCCCAGTGTGTCTCAAGGTGTGTAAAAGTGTCCTTACAAGGCTCTTAATAGTTCTGTCAAAAGGTCACATCTTCACAAAGTGTCATCTGTCCACCATTTATTATGTAAATTAGGCTTTAACAAGATAGCTGTTGTTTTGTGTTTTTTTTTAGAAAAATTTTGAGAATATCATGTATAGAAAAAATGGCAAATGTTGAAATACTGTGAGGTGGACGTTTTAACAAGATCACTAATCAACACCATTAGGAAAAGGCAACTGGAGCATATTAACAGAATGGGTGGAATACAGAAGCTGGCCTTACATGGGAAAAATGCTAGACAAGTTCAGCAGAGAATGACAAAGAAAGATGTTTGATGAAAGCTTAAATAATTCCAATTCCAATTTTCAAAACAAAAATTCTAAATTTGGTCTCGTTAAACAGTTTATCATTTAAATCGTTAAAGCAAGAGTCATAATATAAGCAACACCAACTTCATCAAATCGCAGAGAGAATTGGACAGTAATATCGCTGACATCTGCTCCAGACCAGGCACCCAAAAAAGAAGAAGAATTAAATTTCAGAGGTTACTTACAATCACCATTAGGAGGTTAGACCCTCAAACAACTCACACCAAGCTCATTGCAGGCTTGCTCATGATTGGGTGGATTTAGCATGTACACTTTTCAACAGAATGAGGTAGCCATTCCCATGCCAATCTTCTTAAGCCATCTCTTAATACATGCATTGTAGTGGAGTGTTACATTGTTTGCATGCTTTACAGGCTCAATACACATTGACAGAATTAAATTTAGCCAAAGAAATTAAACAAGAAGGCAAACAAAAAGAATAGTTTATAATCCTGCAGAGATTAAAGTTTAATCTTAAACTTTTTGTACAAACAATGCACTTAAGTTTCTTTCACTACCCTGCATATGATATATTTGTTTAACTATATATATATATATATGAGAATGTTTGTGTCCTTTATGCGTTCCAGAGCGGTCCATCCGATTGAGATGAAATTTTCTATAGATTTTCTTCTCATTCCCGCGCAGCCAATTGGCATAGTTAGTTAGTTTAAAATCAACAATTTTCCTCCAGCACGAAAGTAAATGGCACGAGCTTAAGAAAGAGATGAATAAATGTCCTGCCATCTTGCTGCAAAGGAACTCACTCTCTGATTAAACCAGAAATTAGTTATGAACAGTTGCTGTTCTCACTCACGTGGATGCAACTGAAATAGTTAGTTAGTTTAAAATCAATTTTTAATTTCTGAGAACGGGAATGGGAGCAGGGGGCGAATATGAATTAAATGAGACACTCCCCACTAGGGGACGGGCGAAACCGGGCCGGGTCGTCTTTTTTGGGAACGGGAACGGGAGCAGGGGCCGAATATTAATTAAATTAGACGCTCCCTGCTAGGAGCTGGGTAAAGCCGGGCCGGGTCGTTTAGTATATATATATATATATATATATATATATATATATATATATATATATATATATATATATATATATATATATATATATTGTCAGGTCTTAGTCAGATATGACTGAGCTACTGTATGACAGCAGACGGTACTACCTGCTTTCTGTCAGCGCTGAAAAAGCGCTAGTTAGAGCATTGCTTTACTGATCCGGCAGCTTCTGCAGCTTGTCTTGTTCCAGATGTATAGGTGTTACCTTTCCTCTAGAGTGAACTAGGCAGGCCGAGAGAGGGATCATGCTGCATGGGCAACACATGGTCTCTATATTTTAGCCCAGGCTTTGTGCCATGGAGAGCAATAACTCTATCCCTGGTCTTAACCGGTCTTGGAATCAAAGCGAGAGGTAACTGTTATGGGTTATAAGTTCCTGTCAATTGGCATAGACATTTGGCGCCACGCGTTGCCTCTGATGGTGGGAGACACCTACAGGTGTCACTGATCAGCAACAACTTGCCTCAAGCTGGGCAGCCCCTGGCCAATTGGGTGCTGATCCACCACAGCCTGCCTGCTTCAATGGGTGCTTGTGGCTAGGACAAAATCTAAATCGCAGGCTGTAAAACCAATGCACAAGGTACTAATAAAAAGAAAAATAGAAACCTCAAGCTATATCTTGCAACCTGGAACGTGAGAACCATGTGTCCAGGATTTTCCACTGACTTGACCAATATTGACGATGTGAGAAAAATGGCTGATTGATGCCGAACTCAATCATCTTAACATTGATATTACTGGCCTGCAGGAGACTCGCCTCGCTGAGGAAGGGTCACTCAGGGAAAACAATTACACCTTTTTTTGGAAGGGTAGAGGGCAGGCAGAAAAAAGGCAACACAGTGTGGGCTTTGCAGTGAAGAATTCGCTACTGGGAATGATTGAAATTCCAGCAGGAGATAATGAAAGACTATTATCCTTGCGCTTGGCAACCTCTTGTGGTTTTGCCACCATTATTATTGCATATGCACCGACACTCGATTACTCTGATGATGTGAAGGATTCATTCTATGAGGAGTTCAAGGCAGTTCCAAAATCCGACTACATTTATATGCTCGGTGATTTCAATGCTCGTGTGGGCAAGGACTCGAGTTCATGGCCAGTGTGCCTTGGAAAATACAACATCGGTCGCATGAATGAAAATGGGCAAAGGCTGCTGGAGCATTGCACCAGAAATGAATGTATTACAAACTCCTTTTTTAAAACAAAAGAGCTGCATAAGGTCACATGGAAACATCCAAGATCCGGCCATTGGCACCAGCTGGACTTCATCATCACACAGGAGACAACATCTGAACCATACATCATTGACTCAAGGATACCACAGTGCTGACTGTGATATGGATCATTCTTTGGTTGTTGCAAGTGTTAGACTGAGACCAAAGAGAATCTACACAGCTAAACACAAATCTAGCCCAGGGATTAATATTATTAACACTCACGATCCTGAAAAGTGCTTTCAGTTTCAACAGCAACTTGAAGACGCTTTCACGATACACCAGAAAATTTACAGTAAGTGAAAAGTGGGGTAAACTTAAGGAAACTCTTTATAAAACTGCCGTAGGGGTTTACGGCACTGTGGATCATAAGAGGCAGGACTGGTTTGCGGCAAACAGCCAGACTCTGCAGCCCTTGATTGATAAGAAGAAGATAGCTCTCTTAAGAAACAAGGAAAGACCAACGATGTAACACTCTGAGTGAGCTGAAGCAAGCTAGGAAGGATGTGCAAAAGGCTGCCAGGCAGTGTGCAAATGACTATTGGATCAAGTTATGTGAGTCCATTCAAATCGCAAGTGATAAGGGAAACATCAGAAGCATGTATGAAGGGATAAAGAAAGCCTGTGGTCCAATGATCAAAAGAAGTGCACCACTGAAAACCTTGACTGGAGAAATCATCACTGATAAGAAACAGCAGATGGACAGATGGGTAGAGCACTATTTGGAGCTTTACTCAAGTGAGACCAAACTAGCAGATGATGCCCTCAACGCCATAGAGGCCCTACCAACTCTTGACCACCTGGACACACTTCCCACCATAACAGAAGTTAAGTGTGCTATAAATGAACTTGCATCTGGCAAGGCTCCAGGTAAGGATGGGATTCCAATAGAGGTTATCAGGAGTGGGCAAGACACACTCACTCTACAGATCCACCAGCTAATAGAGCTATGCTGGCGAGAAGGACAAGTCCCACAGGATTTCAAAGATTCAAGCATCATAACATTGTACAAGAACAAGGGCAATCGGAGCGACTGTAACAACTATAGGGGTATCTCACTTCTGTGTATTGTTGGAAAAGTATTTGCCAGAATTGTTCTGCGCAGACTTCAAGTCCTAGGAGATCAAGTCTACCCCGAATCACAGTGTGGCTTTCGACAGAACCGGTCTACCATTGATATGATATTCTCATTGCGACAAATGCAAGGAAAATGCCGTGAACAGAATCAACCACTGTTTATTGCCTTCATCAACCTCACAAAGTCATTTGATTTGGTCAGTTGTGAGGGTCTGTTCAAGGCACTAAAGAAGATTGGCTGCCCACCAACTCTTCTGTCCATTGTGGAATCGTTCCACACAGGCATGAAGGGTATAATCAAGTTTGATGGTGCACCTTCTGAAGAATTTGAAATCAAGAGTTGTGTACTAGCTCCCATCCTCTTTGGAATATACTTTTCACTTCTACTGAAATATGCCTTTCGTGATCAGGATGGTGGTTTATGCATTCACTCACGCTCAGATGGCAGCCTCTACAATGCTCAGAGATTGAAGGCCAAGACCAAAATTAGGAGGGTACTGATCAGAGAGTTGCTTTTTGCAGATGATGCTGCAGTTACGACCCAATCTGAGGAAGAATTACGTCTACTATCTGCATTCTCCAATGCTTGTTCTGAATTTGGTTTAACAATTAGCAAAAAGAAGACACAGATTATGTCACAAGGTGCACATGGGGTACCATCAATCTTTATTGACGACACCGAACTAGAGATGGTAGACCATTTTACATATCTAGGATCAGTGGTAAATAGCAAATTATCCCTAGATCAGGAAATCAACATCCGGATTGGTAAGGCAGCAACAACAATGAACAGGTTAAGAAAAAGAGTCTGGGAGAACAGGAAGCTTACTGCCAAAACAAAAGTCCTTGTCTATCAAGCCTGTGTCCTTAGTACTCTTCTTTATGGCAGTGAAGCCTGGACAACTTACTCACACCAAGAGAAACGTTTAAACAGCTTTCATATGCGGTGTCTGCGAAGAATTCTTGGTATTAAGTGGCAAGACAAAATCACAAATACTGAAGTATTGGAAAGATCAGGTTGTGTGACGGTTTATTCCATGCTCAGTCTTCGTAGACTTAGATGGATAGGACATCTTAGGAGGATGGATGATGGTAGAATACCAAAGGACATCTTTTTTGGTGAATTACAGATGGGTAAGAGATCTCAGGGTCGGCCTCTACTACGATACAAAGATGTGTGTAAGCGGGACATGATTGATACAGGCATTGATAATGCACACTGGGAGCAAGTCGCCGCTGAACGTGTTGCATGGAGAGCAAACATCAGAAATGGAATAAAGACAAAGGAGAAAATTATTGCAGATAAGTCACACACCGAGCGTGTAAATCGTAAGATGGTGCATGATGGTGGAAATGACCACGTGTTCACATGCACCCACTGTGGACGAACATTTACAGCGCGAATTGGCCTTATCAGTCACATTCGCTACCGCCATGGGTAATAGTTATTATGCCTTTTTGAAGCACAAACTATTGTCTGTCAAGATGGCAAGGTGCCAATAATATATATATATATATGACATATGAATTATTAATTTCCCTCCTCAACTGGTTTTCCCGATATGGTGCATGGCACAACACACCCTAATGACCAGATCTGCACATCCAACGGTTTGTCAGAACAAGGGAGAGATCAGACGCCAAGACTAATAAAATTCTTGATGTTACAGGGAAAAACACCTACAGAAATACACAGGGAGATGAAGCAAGTTTTAGGAAGTATGTCCTTCGTATACTTCTGTAAAAAAATTGGTGTTTGCAGTTTAAGTGTGGCCTTTCCCAAGTTGCTGATCTGCCAAGATCAGGACGACCATCCTCAAGGTGCAATGATGCAAATGTGAAGAAAATCATAGACCAGGATAGGAAAATGACAGCTGCAGAAATATCAGGTTCAGCAAAACTGAGTAATAGTTTTCAGAATTTTACACAACAGACTGAACATGAGAAAAGTGTGTGCCCACTGGGCCCTGCGCCTGCTGACATGTGAAGAGAAACAAACACGAGTTGATTGCTGTGCGCAGTTGCTCAACATGTGGTGGTCGGAAAATATGTTGATGACCATGGTGACAGTAGATGAGACTTGGATTCACCATTGTCAGGATCTTAAACCTGGCTTGTTGGACCTAACATATGTGAGACAAGTACAAGTACAAAATGATTGGACTTGACACACAATGACACTGAGTTCAATGGATTTATTTACAAGTCACATGCAATACGATCTAGTTTGGCATGTGATGATCATTACTATACATATACAATACATCAGTACACTTACAGACAAAACCCACAGCTTCACAGTCTATCTCACAAGATATACAAGCACTCGACTTTCGGGCACAGAACTACACGAAGCCTTTCTCAACCCACACGTCCTGTCATGTCCGAGTTCCCAAGCCGTCTGCCGGTTTCCCCGCACAGCGCTTCCCCTGTGGATTGGCTTCACGAGGTCTGCGTGCGTCTTGCTTTGTCCTTGCCTGGCCGCTGACTATCACGTCAGCCAGCAACCTGTGGGCAGGTAACTGGTACTCGCCTGGCGGGCGTAACGATGTTACTGCATCCCGGTTGGAGATTATTCGCCTGGCGGGCGTAACGATGTTACTGCATCTCGGTTGGAGATATTGGAGATTATGACACCCTCCCCCGGGGCTTATTCATGAAAGATTTTATATTTCATGTATACTCTATATAGATAAAGGGTTAATATTTCGGAATATTTTATGTTTGTCTTTTATTTGAATCTCATAGTCTACAGTTGAAATCTGTCTTATTACTTTAAATGGTCCTTGCCAAGAGTCAGTCAATAAATGTCGGTCACTAGGTAAGAGGAGAAGTACGTCCTGTCCAGGTGTCAACGTTATTGTCCTGTTACCTTTGTCTGCATATTGTCTATATGTAGCACCGGATAGTTCTAGTGCTTCTTTTGCAATAGTACAAGATTTGATGATTCTTTCACGCAATGATGTTACATATACGTATGATGATATGGGTTTAAGTAACGGGGTGGCTTCAGTTAACATTGAATGGTAGATACTCAATGGGCCACGTGGCTTGGCACCATAGATAAGTTCAAAAGGAGAGAATCCAGTACTAGAATGTGGGACCTCGCGATAAGCAAAAAGTATAGCAGGCAAATAGACGTCCCAGTTTTGGGGATATTCTTGCGTGACTTTAGCAAGCATATGCTTCAAATCCCCGTTAAACTTTTCTATGATTCCAGTTGAGTGAAGATGGTATGGTGAATTGAAACATTGTTTCACCCCTAACATTTTGGTGAACGCTTGAGTGGATGCTGCAATGAATTGGCTTCAACGATCTGATAGGATAGTGTCTGGAAACCCTATTCGTGAGAATATATGGAAGAAAACTTCCATGATATCATTGGCAGTTATGTTCTTTAAAGGAATCGCTTCAGGCCAGCGGCTACATAAATCGATGATGGTAACGATAAATCTATTCCCTCTGGATGTTACTTGATTCAGAGGGCCCACTATGTCGACAGATATTTTCTCAAAATGTCGACTGGCTAAGTCGGTAATTTGTAATTTGGCCTGTGGGTGTTTACCTTTTTCACTAGTTTTTGGCAGATATCACAACTTCTACAATATTGCTTAATGTCATTGCAGAATCTTGGCCAATAAAACTGTGTTAGTAATCTTGATCTGGTCTTGGAGTATGCCATATGCCCTGCAAGAGGTATATCATGGGCAAGATGTAAGGCTTGCTTACGGTATTCAATTGGCAAAACAGTTTGCTCTGTGGTGCTGTTACCTCTGGTATAGTACCTGGTGAGGATGCAATTTTTCAGAGCAAAATGCCATCTTGCATTTTTAGTTACCTTTGGCTTTTGACCGATCAGATTAAAATATTTAGATAATGAAGGATCAGCATTTTGGGCTGTTACAAAATTCTCCTTCGTGGTTTTAGGAGGCAGTACCACTGGGCTAAGCATTTCTATAGCCTCAGTTTGATTAATTTCGTCTTGCACTCTAGCAGTAGATCTGGTTACTGCGTTCACACATTCAATGATATCAGATGGTGATGAAACATTTTGGTCAATGATTTCATGAGATGGTAGTGCTCCATTAGCTACCCTACATTCATCTGGTGATACCACACTTTCAATGACGACATGTGATGGTGATGATGTTATGTTATCAACAGTGCAAACAGATGTAATATCATGAGGCATATTATTCACCTCGGGTACATTCCCAATGATAATATCACACACAGGGTTAGTTAATGCAGCACATTTTACTTTCCCAGTGAGGAATGGTGTCTGAATATATGCCCATGCTAATGGGTACTTTTCGATATTTCCAGAGAATGTTCTGCATGTTACGTGCCTGCCTGTATAGTCTGTAGGCATTATGAACTCTCTCTTTAAACCTATCAGAGTACTTCCGGTGTCACGAAGGACTGTAGCAGGTTTGCCATTCACATATCCCTGGTGGATGTTTATTCTGCCTTTGGAATCTATTACCAAATTAGCTTCCTCATTGGCAATAGGTATGGAGTGGCCGCATGTTAGAATGCCATCTTCATAAAAGGTATTACAAATAGTACATTTATGTGAATTAAACATGTCAAAAGCCTGTGCTGAGTTCACAGGGTGATTTTCTGAATGTTCTTCATCTGATGATGAACTGTCAAATAAGGCGGCATTTGCTTTCTTGGTCATTTGCCTTCCTTTACACGCATGACGCCAGTGGCCGTACGCTTTACAAAGGAAGCATTTACGTGCTTTTTTAAAGCTTTTACGTTCCTTATCATGACTATTTATGAAGTTCTGTAAGTATGTAAGATATGCCGGATTCTGGTCACACATTTCACTTTGGTGGTGTGAAATTTTACAGAATCTACAATGATTGTATTTCTCAGAAGTAGGCTTATATGTTCTTTGCCTATTGTAGGGTTCTGATCGAGGTTTTTCATAGTTAGCAGCTGCTACGAAGTTTGTATCAGTAGCCTCACTAGCAAAACAATGTTTATTGGCTGTATAGTAAGCCGAACCACGTCTCTCAATCTCTTCTACACTCATACATTCATTCTCTTGCAAAAATTTTGAAAATGATGATGGAAGGGATGTGATGAGTTTATCCCTGATGATGAGATCTTCTAACTTATGAAAGTCTTTATTTACTTTGGCTGCTGAAAGCCATTTTGTAAATACGTCTCGGACTATAGAGACATAGTCAGAGAACGTTTGAGTAGGTTTTGGACTCAATTTGCTGAACTGCTCTCTGTAACCCGCCTCATCTAGCATAAAATGTGACATAATTTTTGACTTTATATAGTGGTACTCTTTTCTGAGGTCTTTGGGGATAGTCTCTATGACTTTCAGAGGTTCCCCTGACAAACTCCTCATATAAATAATGTTCCATTCAGAAACTGGGACCCGATAATGGTCCATTAAGGTTTCAAAATTCTGGGTGAACGCTGCAATGCAGTCACCTGAGGTATAATTTCTAACAATACCTTGATACTTTTTGTACTGGTTTTCTTTTTCCAGTCTTTCAGATTTCTTAGACTCTTTGTCTATGGCCGTATCGGCTTCAAGCTGTTTAATTTTGAGTTGTAGTTCAAGCTCTTCTCGTTTACTTTGAGCTGAGATTTCTGCCTTCCTCACTTCAGTATTTAACTCTGCCTGTTTTAATGCGGCTTCTACCTCTGCCTGCTTTAATGCTGCTTCTACCTCTGCCTGCTTTAATGCTGTTTCTGCCTCTGCCTGCTTTAATGCTGCTTCTGCTTGCTTGGCAGCTCTTTCAGCCGCTCTTTCCTCGCGTTCGCTAGCTTTTTCTTGTACTAGGAGGTGTTCAGAATATTTTGTTTCACTCCAATTTGTTAACTCGTCACCAGTTAACTGTAGCCTTAAACCCATCTCGATGAAGTCGTTTAAAGAAGACATGATGGAATGTTTAAATGACAATGAGTTCTCAGACACACAATTTGTTACAAGGTGTTAGTAACGTGAAAAATTTACAATCTTGTTGAACTTACAATTTATGCCCAAATTTGCATCCGAAAGTATATACAAAAAATATACTCAAGTGTACTGGATGCGGTCGAGAACGGTTCAAACCAGGGCTAGAAACTAAGGTCGCTACTTCAAGGACAAATGACCTCTCCGGGCAACGGTTTCAGATGGCACAGACAACCTGCTTTCTTTTGGGAGGAAATAAGTTAGAATCTACCTTTATGTGATGTGTATGCTTGTCACTAAGTTTTGATTAGGTTTGTATGGCGTTGAGTGTAATAGTAGGTCGTAATGTCGTCGGTCAACAATTTTTTTTCCAAATCACAAGTTACTTTCTTTCCGAAACTTTCTGCTTTCCACAACTAACTTCACGAATACAATCTAGATATATTTCAACCATCCACAACTATGATGACACATCACTTACATCAAGATGACATTCAGTAAGGACATAGACATCATGTTTACAAGATGGCGACAAGGTCAAAATGGCGACAAGTTACATAATCACTGATGTTTTACACGTTTACAAGTTCAAACAATCTAAGCGGACGAGCTCTCCACGTTCACACATGTCAGGATCTTAAACCTGGCTCGTTGGACCTAACATATGTGAGACAAGTACAAGTACAAAATGATTGGACTTGACACACAATGACACTGAGTTCAATGGATTTATTTACAAGTCACATGCAATACGATCTAGTTTGGCATGTGATGATCATTACTATACATATACAATACATCAGTACACTTACAGACAAAACCCACAGCTTCACAGTCTATCTCACAAGATATACAAGCACTCGACTTTCGGGCACAGAACTACACGAAGCCTTTCTCAACCCACACGTCCTGTCATGTCCGAGTTCCCAAGCCGTCTGCCGGTTTCCCTGCACAGCGCTTGCCCTGTGGATTGGCTTCACGAGGACTGCGTGCGTCTTGCTTTGTCCTTGCCTGACCGCTGACCGCTGGCGGGCATAACGATGTTACTGCATCCCGGTTGGAGATTATTCGCCTGGCGGGCGTAACGATGTTACTGCATCTCGGTTGGAGATATTGGAGATTATGACAACCATTATGACCCAGAATCCAAAATTGCCATCATGCAGTGGAAAACCCCCCAACACGTCAAGCCAAGAGCACAAAACTTTTCAAGGAAAGTGATGCGGACTGTTTTTTTGGGACATCAAAGGTGTCATATTGAAAGATTACATGCTTCATGGCAACACTGGTTAATGGGCAGTACTATGCAGATCTCCTTATTAAACTAAGAAAGGCTGTGACCAGAAAATGAGGGATAGCGTGTATGCAAATTCTGCCTTTGCTTCAAGACAGCGCGCCCTCCCATAAAGCATGGATTGTGCTGCAAACTGCCAACAATTTGAATATTGAAATTCTTCCACACTCACCATATTCTCCAGATTTGGCTCCATCAGACTTTTTTCTTTTCCCAAATCTAAAATAATAGCTGAAAGGAAATCATTTTGACACTGACGAAGATGTCATACTGGCTTGTGATAACTGGTTTAGTTTGAAAAATAGGTTGTTTTATTCTGAAGGTCTTTTCAAGGTCACGCAGAGATGGTGGAAATGCATAAATTCAGGCATTGGCTACATTGAGAATGAATAAGCACTGTGCTAAATTTCAATTTTCTCCGCCTAACTCCTTTATGGTCAGGCTAAAGACTTATGAGAAACGCCCTTTTTTTTTTTTGGTGTGTGTGTGTGCGTGCGTGCATGTGTGTGTGTGTGTATATATTCATGTGCTGATAGCTTCCCATCTCATGATGCAAGAATGCCCAGAATCTTCTCGCAATGCCTTTTCCTATCTCCTGTTTCCATTATATACCAGTTGTTGCATTATGCTGCAGCTTTTCTCTTAATATGGTAACACCAAAACACAATATTACAACAGAAAGGAAATGGTCATTAAATTTAAATATCTAGGGGTAGTCATAATATCAGATGGAAGATGTATGAAAGAAATTTAGAGCACAACAGGACACTCAACAGCTGAATTTCAGAAGGAGATATCTTATGTAATAACTCACTCCCATTAAATGTCAGAAAATAAGAGTACTGAAATGTTATATAGAACCTGTTCTGATGTATGGCAGTGAATCTTGGAATGTGAATAAAGAAATTAGGAAGAGCTTGGAAGCAACAAAGATATGGTTTCGGAGATGAATGGTGCCAATACCTTGGATGCCAGGGTAACTAAAAATGATTGTCTGGAAAAATGCTAATGAAAATAAAACACAATCAACTATAAGAAAGATCACATAATGAGAAGGACTGGAAAATATTGCGATGACTGGTAATATTAGTGCTAGAAGTTGTAGAGGTCGATCAAGAGAAATGATACTGAATAGCCTAAGAAGGTGGCAAAGAGGAATATCATCAGCAGAGTTGATCTAGAACACCAAGGACCATGAACGTCTATGCCAGTTGGCAGAGTATATGATGACGATGAGTAGCTGGATTTGGGAAGTAAAAGGCTAAAAGACCTCAGATAAGTTTTGAATGTTGAATTTCATTCAATGATAGTAAGATACATGTTTTACCAAACTGTTATGTCTCCACCTTGAAGTGGTAGAGGGGCTTGCATGTAGCAATGATCTCAAGGGCTAAGCTGATGGTATGGCTGCTACTGGTAGGGTCTTCCATGTCAGACAGGTCACGAGATAGGAACCACATGAGGAGAGACACAAACTTGCTGCCTTGCAGATAGACCGGGGATAGTCAAAGTCTAGGGAAAGCACATCCGACAAAAATGCTGGTCAAGGTCTGATGTACTGAGCCACAGGCTTGACGAATGAATGCCAAATAATTCACTTGATGTTGTCGATGATGACGATGATGCCGATGATGATGTTAGATGCATATTTCATGTTATTCTAGTATTTTTGTCTTTTTACCCACTGGTTTTGGTTGATAAAGATTTGGTTGAAATGTTCAATTGTGCATTTGTGTTTTCTTCGTTGAGCTCCCCAAACATAAATGTACGTTAATTTCAATTGACAAAGATATTTCATTTATAAACAACACAAGAAATTGCTTTACCTCATGTGAATGTTGTCTTCCTTTGTTGTATTTAGGCTGATCAAAACTGGCTACAGCAAGCTTTTCAAGACTTGCAATTACTGGGAGGTTTCCTATTTGAGCGCATGTTTGCGTGTGTGACTCCTCCACTTTAGGACAAAGTCCCCTGGCAGCAGGTAAGTCAACATCATGTCCGTGTCGAAGGTTGTAGATGAATATGTAAATGTGTCTCAACATCCCAACAACTGAAGACAAGAAATAGGTCAATCAGCTGATTACAGCTGTAGACAAATATGTAAATGTGTGATAAAATCCCAACAACTGAAGACATGAAATAGATCAAGCAACTGATTAATGTTGTAGTTGAAGATGTAAATATGCCTCGACACCCCAACAAATGAAGACGTGAAATAGATCAATTAGTTGATGAAATTTGTAGAAAAATATGTAAATATGACTCGTTGTATGATGTCGTCAATATCACACTTGATGTCTTCACTTCCCAAGACATTTTTTTATACCAAATTTACGCTGGATTAACTTGGGAGCACAGGTCAATATTTAAAAACCCAACTCAGCCCCAATGTGGATCAAGCCCATGACCACCGGGCTGGCAGACGACTGTCTAGCCACTAAACTACTGTAGCTCCCAATTTTTAAAATGTTTATTAAATAAATAGAAGAAAATTCTAGCCCATTTGGTCCCTTGTCATTTCTACAGTAGAAACAAATATGGCAAACTACGCATGCAGCCCGGCAACTGATATTATGCGGCCCTGGGGGGAATTTAGAAATAAATATTTTTACTTTGTTTTTAAGTTATTTTGTTGAATTTTACAGAATTTCATGAACCGTTATGATTGTTTTAACATTTTTTATAAAATTTCTTTATAATTTTCTATTTTTGTAAACAGTCCTTGACCTTAGTAATGTAATGCTAACATTCAAATTGATCGATTTTGATACAGAGAAATATTTAACGACATGTAAAAATTTAATAAGGATGATTTTATGAAAAACAGATATTTCTCCGGTGAATAAAATGATTTATTTTGCAAGAAAATATTAAATTTAAAAGTTTATTGCTGTTATAAATTATATCCACATTTATAATGTTCAAATTAATTTATTTGTTGTAGTAGTCTTGACATATTTCTGACATTTTTTCTGAGTTTACTCCTTGTTTTCCAAATATTTAATTTCCACACACAGCCAGATGTAGATTTTGTTTCATTTCCTTTTTAAAGTTTTGTAAAATTCTAACTGTTAGAATGTTATTAAAACAATGAGTGTCACTTTAAAAAAAATGTAAGATTGAAGATGAATGCTGCGTGAAAGGAAATCATTTTGACACTGACGAAGATGTCATACTGGCTTGTGATAACTGGTTTAGTTTGAAAAATAGGTTGTTTTATTCTGAAGGTCTTTTCAAGGTCACGCAGAGATGGTAGAAATGCATAAATTCAGGCATTGGCTACATTGAGAATGAATAAGCACTGTGCTAAATTTCAATTTTCTCCGCCTAACTCCTTTATGGTCAGGCTAAAGACTTATGAGAAACGCCCTCTTTTTTTTTTTTTTGGTGTGTGTGTGCGTGTGTGTGTGCGTGCATGCGTGCGTGCATGTGTGTGTGTGTGTGTATATATTCATGTGCTGATAGCTTCCCATCTCATGATGCAAGAATGCCCAGAATCTTCTCGCAATGCCTTTTCCTATCTCCTGTTTCCATTATATACCAGTTGTTGCATTATGCTGCAGCTTTTCTCTTAATATGGTAACACCAAAACACAATATTACAACAGAAAGGAAATGGTCATTAAATTTAAATATCTAGGGGTAGTCATAATATCAGATGGAAGATGTATGAAAGAAATTTAGAGCACAACAGGACACTCAACAGCTGAATTTCAGAAGGAGATATCTTATGTAATAACTCACTCCCATTAAATGTCAGAAATAAGAGTACTGAAATGTTATATAGAACCTGTTCTGATGTATGGCAGTGAATCTTGGAATGTGAATAAAGAAATTAGGAAGAGCTTGGAAGCAACAAAGATATGGTTTCGGAGATGAATGGTGCCAATACCTTGGATGCCAGGGTAACTAAAAATGATTGTCTGGAAAAATGCTAATGAAAATAAAACACAATCAACTATAAGAAAGATCACATAATGAGAAGGACTGGAAAATATTGCGATGACTGGTAATATTAGTGCTAGAAGTTGTAGAGGTCGATCAAGAGAAATGATACTGAATAGCCTAAGAAGGTGGCAAAGAGGAATATCATCAGAAGAGTTGATCTAGAACACCAAGGACCATGAACGTCTATGCCAGTTGGCAGAGTATATGATGACGATGAGTAGCTGGATTTGGGAAGTAAAAGGCTAAAAGACCTCAGATAAGTTTTGGATGTTGAATTTCATTCAATGATAGTAAGATACATGTTTTACCAAACTGTTATGTCTCCACCTTGAAGTGGTAGAGGGGCTTGCATGTAGCAATGATCTCAAGGGCTAAGCTGATGGTATGGCTGCTACTGGTAGGGTCTTCCATGTCAGACAGGTCAAGAGATAGGAACCACATGAGGAGAGACACAAACTTGCTGCCTTGCAGATAGACCGGGGATAGTCAAAGTCTAGGGAAAGCACATCCGACAAAAATGCTGGTCAAGGTCTGATGTACTGAGCCACAGGCTTGACGAATGAATGCCAAATAATTCACTTGATGTTGTCGATGATGACGATGATGCCGATGATGATGTTAGACGCATATTTCATGTTATTCTAGTATTTTTGTCTTTTTACCCACTGGTTTTGGTTGATAAAGATTTGGTTGAAATGTTCAATTGTGCATTTGTGTTTTCTTCGTTGAGCTCCCCAAACATAAATGTACGTTAATTTCAATTGACAAAGATATTTCATTTATAAACAACACAAGAAATTGCTTTACCTCATGTGAATGTTGTCTTCCTTTGTTGTATTTAGGCTGATCAAAACTGGCTACAGCAAGCTTTTCAAGACTTGCAATTACTGGGACGTTTCCTATTTGAGCGCATGTTTGCGTGTGTGACTCCTCCACTTTAGGACAAAGTCCCCTGGCAGCAGGTAAGTCAACATCATGTCCGTGTCGAAGGTTGTAGATGAATATGTAAATGTGTCTCAACATCCCAACAAACTGAAGACAAGAAATAGGTCAATCAGCTGATTACAGCTGTAGACAAATATGTAAATGTGTGATAAAATCCCAACAACTGAAGACATGAAATAGATCAAGCAACTGATTAATGTTGTAGTTGAAGATGTAAATATGCCTCGACACCCCAACAAATGAAGACATGAAATAGATCAATTAGTTGATGAAATTTGTAGAAAAATATGTAAATATGACTTGTTGTATGATGTCGTCAATATCACACTTGATGTCTTCACTTCCCAAGACATTTTTTTATACCAAATTTACGCTGGATTAACTTGGGAGCACAGGTCAATATTTAAAAACCCAACTCAGCCCCAATGTGGATCAAGCCCATGACCACCGGGCTGGCAGACGACTGTCTAGCCACTAAACTACTGTAGCTCCCAATTTTTAAAATGTTTATTAAATAAATAGAAGAAAATTCTAGCCCATTTGGTCCCTTGTCATTTCTACAGTAGAAACAAATATGGCAAACTACGGCCTGTGGGACGCATGCAGCCCGGCAACTGATATTATGCGGCCCTGGGGGGAATTTAGAAATAAATATTTTTACTTTGTTTTTAAGTTATTTTGTTGAATTTACAGAATTTCATGAACCGTTATGATTGTTTTAACATTTTTATAAAATTTCTTTATAATTTTCTATTTTTGTAAACAGTCCTTGACCTTAGTAATGTAATGCTAACATTCAAATTGATCGATTTTGATACAGAGAAATATTTAACGACATGTAAAAATTTAATAAGGATGATTTTATGAAAAACAGATATTTCTCCGGTGAATAAAATGATTTATTTTGCAAGAAAATATTAAATTTAAAAGTTTATTGCTGTTATAAATTATATCCACATTTATAATGTTCAAATTAATTTATTTGTTGTAGTAGTCTTGACATATTTCTGACATTTTTTCTGAGTTTACTCCTTGTTTTCCAAATATTTAATTTCCACACACAGCCAGATGTAGATTTTGTTTCATTTCCTTTTTAAAGTTTTGTAAAATTCTAACTGTTAGAATGTTATTAAAACAATGAGTGTCACTTTAAAAAAAATGTAAGATTGAAGATGAATGCTGCGTTTTTAATGATGAATGGACAACTAAGTACTGTTTTATAAAATTTTATTAAAACAATGAGTGGCACTTTAAAAAAACGTAAGATTGAAGATGAATGCCGTGTTTTTAATGATGAATGGACAACTAAGTACTGTTTTACAAAAGTTGGTAGCAAGTGAGGTTTTCTATGTTATTATGTGTGGGGTTAAGTAGTTCTTGAAAGTACCCTGCCCACCTTGCTAGTCTTTGTTGTGGATTAAATATCGGTATACCTCTTTTGCTGTTTATGATGGTGGTTGGGTTGTAGCATGCATCTCTGTTTCTCATTGTATTAACATGTTTATAAAATTTTCTTGGGTAGTCTTTGCTAAGGGTCGCCATCTGTTCACCATATATTCTCCAGGATTTATCTTTAGATGCTCTAATTGTTCGTTTGGCATTTCGTTGTGCTATTCTATAAGTAACATAGTCTTGTTCAGATTTAGTTGTGATCCATTTTTAAACGCTACCTTCTTTTTGAATATGCTATCTTTAACTTTGTTGTTCCACAAAGCTGTTCTTAATCTTTTGTCCTGCCCTACTTTCTTTGTTCCACATTTATTTTCCAGTGTGTCGAGCATGGCAACCTTGAAAATAGTCCATTCATTATCTACACTTGAGTAGTTATCAGGGATATTCTTATGAAGTTTTTTGATTTCTTGATTGAATTCATCTTTAACTGTATTTTCCTGAAACCTCCTATAATTGATGACATGTGTTGTTACCTTTTTGTTTCTAATTTTCCTGTTATGTTGGAATCTTTTTATTATGACTGGTTTGTGGTCAGGATCAACGTCTGTATTTGGGGGTGCTCTTGAATCTAATAGTAGTCTTCTGTCTGATTTCCTAAGTAGAATAAAGTCTATTTGAGATGCTTGATCTATGTCATTCCATTTATACCAGGTTTTGGTATGGCTACAACGATGTAGGAAAAACCTATTTGCTATTATTAGTTCCTTCAAAGTCGGAGAGTGTCTGCCTGCACTGCGAGGAACCACCAGTCTGCACACCAATAAGCCAGACATGGGACAACGGAAACTCACACAAACCTCAGGTTCTGTATGACATCACACTCACACTGATGCTGGACAACAGGATGTCTTCATCCGACATACAGGACTTCGCACTGGAGTTCACAGCCAGCGAACACAAGCAAGCAGCTATTATTAGTCGGGTGTTCAGAGCATATGTTGAGTAGATGTTGACCATTGCTGTTACATTCAGTCTCTGTGTCGCTGAATGGCCCCATGCATTCATCCCATGGTGTTCTTCATGCGCCTATTTGTCCGTTAAAATCACCCATCACACTAAGTTCATCTGTCTCCCTGACATTATTTAACATGTCTGCAAGTTTATAAAAATACTCGTCTTTGTCTTTGTTGCTGTAAGTGTCGTTACATGGGGCGTATGTTTGTATAAAAGTTGTTGTTCTATTTCCTTCTTTGATCTGTACTAGTGTTATCCTTTCCGATATAAATTTAGTATTGATAATGGCTTCAGCTTTTTCTGGATGTAACAAAAAACCCACTCCATGTTTAGCTGTAGCTTGCTGATCGACCGCCACTCCATATAAGAACATAACTTTCATGTGTTCTGCCCCTTTTTCCAAGTATCTGTGAGTCCTAATATTTGAATATTTGATTTTTTCATAAACTCTACGAGAGCTGGTTACTTATTCCCTAGACCAGTAAAATTCCAAGTCGCGAATATCTCCTGTCTGTTTCATAATTTAAATTTAGTTGCTATTGGTCGCTTGTTGTTCAGTGTGGTGTTTACGGCGTGAACGCTGATAGAGTTGCGTTTTTCTTTCAATTTCCTCCATAATTCTTTAGCAATAGTACTTGAACAAATAAATTCTCTACCAGTTTGCTGGACCTGTCTTAGGTTCATCCTTATTTGAACAGATTGATGTTAAGAAACAAGCACAGAACACATAATTAAATCTCCGAATAGAAGCGAATGCGGTTTACACAGCCATCTTGACTCGTGCCAGTAAATTATGCATTATTATCCATCATTTTTTAGGCATCATCAAAGGTGGAAAAAGCGTCCCAGTGACACGAAATGGAATATTGCTTGGATAGCAAATCCACTACATGGAAAGTCTGAATTGAAAGCTCACTGTGTGGATGTCATCTAGAGACTGCATTCTTCTGGTTTCCAGAGGAACAGCCTGTGGTGAACGAAAGGCCCAATATACAGAAGTGAGGCTAAGCAGCCATGTGCAGGACATGACGATTCATTGGGTAGCAAAGTACCAGAGCACTATGTGTTGGCTGTGCATTATGGAAGCCTCCTTGGATGGTGGGGAATGCCTATGGTCTGCCCCTGCCTTCCCTTGATGGCTGACCGGGATGTCTTCCGCTGTTCTAAATGGACCAGCTGGGATGACGGATAACACCACAATAGTGAGAGTCAAACGTCCTACGAAATCCATGAAAAGGTTAACCCGGTCAACAAATGCCCACAGAAGTCAGATGTGTCAGCCTAACGGTGCAAGAAAGCAGCTCAGCTGTAAACAGGCACAACACAATCATGTCCAAAACAACTCTCCGGATGAACGCAGAAGAGGAAGAAGTATGGATATTTTACTCTAGCCATGCAGGGGTGGGGGAATGAACAGGCTGGCAAGGAATGCACCTCTTGGTGGTAGATTGCCTATGGACAAGGGGGAGGTGGTCATGCACTTATGGGACCAGGTGGAGAAGGTGGGGGAACACTGGAACTAATGAGATTGCGGAGGATCTGCAGGGGTTCTGGAAGAATCTCAAAACTGAGATGGAAGACCAGGAGAACTTTAAATCAGATAGCGGTGGGAACGATTAGTAGTACGACTCTTCACTGGCTGTTGAACGAGGGGATGGAGTATGGTAGTGTAGTGTGTATGGGAATGTCCCGAGTGCAGTGATGTCGGTTCTTATTAACTCAACATTGACTTCCATATACAAGTTGTGTGTGTGTGTGTGTGTGCGCGCGCGCGCGCTCACCTGAAAGCACGGAGGAGCTGGTAATGACAGTAAACACCACAATGTTATGAATGTTCCCTTCCAGCAACATCTCTCTCAGGATTTGCATAAATTCTTCAACCACCCACATTTTCCTCACGGTGTTTTAAATCTCAGTCTTGCACTGAAAGACAGTCCCGTTATTCGACTATATTCTAATCCTTCGTTCTGACAACAACAAATCATTATTTGTATAAGAAACATATTCTCCTGTCGTTGACATATCAAATTATTGTTTCGTCTGCAGATCACTTCACTGGAGATAACAAGACCGCGACCTATTTCCCGCCGGAAATGTGTCCCACTGTTTGTCGTAAAACATCATCATCATGTGCCATACCGATAAAAGAGTGGGCGGCCATGATACGCCTAGTATTAATAATACTATTATTCAATCACCAGTCGTGGATTAGCTCAGTGTTCTTCGTCTCGACCATATTATGTGGCCAAGCCATCTAGGTATTCTTTTCTCTGCCTTCGCCACGTTCTCTTCCCCTCGATCTTGCCAATTTTCACTAAGTTCTGCAATTTATTTCTTCTCATAATAACTTAAATAACCGTGATCCCCAAAAAAATGATGTGAAATGGGGTTTCTACTTACGAAATCATCACAGTTTGATAAAGCTTGACAAGACGAATCCAGCGGTATCTCAACGAAGAGCACATGTTAATTCTAAGCGGAGTTATGAATTTTATGTCGTAATTTACAACCAGGAAGTGCACAGGAATCTATTCCAATGTGTTCTTTTCGCAGCCTGTAAACTGTGAGCTAAAAAATTCTGCCTTCTATTACTATTACCGTGGCTTGTTTATGTTTAAACGGACAACATAGTACCATATATCCTCATTGCGTCCGGGGTGGCGAGGCCTAACTTGACGTATTATCTATTTCTCAATAGGATGTGCCGTGAACTAATTAACAATTAAAAATGGCCGCCAATTGTTTCTTATTTATTAAAAGTCTGTGCCATTGCTAACAAACCTGGTAAGATGTATATTTTATTATGCGTTTTTGGCAACAGGAAAGTAAAGGCCACATTCCTCTTTCACTAGAATGTCCAGAGGATTAAGAGGATCGATTTCATTGCACCGGGTTTTACCCCATATGGCCTGTCTCTTTCCACAGGGCGGCCTGCAGAACGCATAGCACAAATTTATTTCAAAATTATTTTCAGTCATGTCAAATGCTGAAAAATTATACACGTACACAGATAAATTACTGCTACAAATGAAACTTGTATTCTGTTTAATTTTAATCGTTAAATTGCCAGTTATAATTATAACTAAATACAGGTCCGCTCTATAGTTTAGTACTATTGTATGGGCGCTGCCATCTTGAATTTTGTGTTATGACTGCCATATCTCATTTTCGTGGTTGTGCTAAAAAAAATGTTTCCTAACAAAGTAAGAAGCGGTAATTGTTGAAACTCTTCACATATATGAGAAATTGAACAGAGAATCCAAAAATGCAATAAAAAGTCATTTAATATTTATGAAACTTGAGTTATAAGACAAATTAGCTTACGCGGCATCAACTATCGAATTTAACTCCACGGAGAAATAACTTTGAGCGACAAAGATTTGCAATCTTAGCAGACAGGCCACTTACGCAATTTTTAGAAGAGTGGTTTCCCGCGAAGTTCAACCAGTTATTTTCGAATATATCCAATCAGAAGCAAGCATGGGTAGCCCCAGGCATAAACCAGATGTCGCAAGGAACTTTATGCTAATTAGGGTCACGCCCCCCCCCCCCCCCCCAACCCATGTTAGGATATGCTGAACTTTGACATTGCTACTAGTAGTAGTGTAGTAGTAGTAGTAGTAGTAGTAGGAACAATCCTGATTTTAAATTTGAGTATTTACTGATGAGACCACCACAGGTAGATGGGCCTTGATAAACCAAATCTAATGGTACCTCAGTGATAATGTATGTTGATTCTAAGTGAAGATATTCACATTTTTGTGAAGGTGTCTCTGGATACAATACAATATTCACAGGCAATCTTCCGAATAACGGTCCCAAATTATTTCTTGTAAAAAAAGGATCCCTTACAGGGCCTCATTGGGTGATGTTAAAACAGTATTAAACACTAAGAACTGAAATATAGAACTGAGAAAATCGTAATTGGTACCAATAATATTTGACAGTTATATCTGGAAATTGTGGCACAAAAGTTGTAAATTAAATACTGTCCGAAAACATGTTCTTTGTGACTGTGGCGCCACTGAACCTGCAATTGTACTCTATTGTACACGTCCTCAAGATCAATCGCTGCAGCAAATGTTTCAATGTCTGAGTGGAAACCTTCATAGACATCATGGGCAAAGACTGCTGCATTGGTCCAGGTTTCTCTTTTTGGATGGTACCCTCCCAGGGTAATTGGGAAAACACCTTGCCTCTCTAGCTGGCTTAATATTTTTCTGACAGTTAACTTCTCCAGCAGCTTGCCTATTGTATACTGCATGGTTATTACTCGATATCCCTGAATTTTTGTGTGGTCTTTGCCAGGCTTCGGCAAGGGAATCAGGTAGCTGTGTAACCACTCCTCCTTGATGCTAGCACTCCCTATACTGTTGTTGTACATATCTGCTAGTATCTCTAGCTCATTGTCGGTACACAAATTGATGTCGTCATATTTTATGCAATATGTTCCTGGAGTGCTGTTTTTTTATCATCGAAGCACAGCCTTGATCTCTTTCACTGTCACTGAGTATTCATCAGGAATGTTCTTGGCCTTGCACCTATCTGAGGTAACCTCCTTGGCAAGATTTCAGCCTCTCATGTCTGTCTGGTTGCTCTGCTCTAGATAGCATTCGAAAAGGGCTTTGCCCTTGTTCTCGTCAGTCCTCTGCCAGATGAGGTCAGTACCTTGGAAGTCAGGTATACTCTTATTCTTGACTACCCCACTCATGCTTTTATGTAGTCGCCAGAACAATTTCAGTGACTTGTCTGTGCTTACTCTTTGACATACCTCTGCCCATTTTTCACTTTTAACCTCCTTAACCAATTTTTTTTTTTAATAGCTTACTTTTGTGTGCGTCTCTCTTTCTAAGTTCATGCAGGGACTAGGAGGATGGCAACTCTGTTCTTCTTGGCATTTTTGCCATTTCCTTACAGCACTACACTTATCCACCCAGGTCTTTTCCACCTCAAAATTCCACCAAGGTGGCTGCTCCCACCTTGTTTTCCTGCCCTGAAGCTTTCTGTGCTTGTCGCACCTTGTTTTACTCACCACATCTTGCCCTGTACTGTCATACTGGAAATTCTTGACCATTGAATTGTGTTGCCTGGTTCTGCTTTTCTCCACCAATATGCTGCAAGGGTGGTGGTCCCTGCCATGGTACCCTAGGACACCCCACCCACACACTGTTGTGAGGTTAAGGAGAAACCAACGCCAGATCAATAACACTGTCCTCATCACCTGGATGACTTGCTGTCCTGGCAACACAGCCACTGTTGATACAAACCAAGTCAATAGTTTCAAGTGCAGTCTCCATGACGATTAGGACCTCTGATGAGTTTACAACTTTCAATGTTTGTTGTAGGTCTTCATAATATTCTTCTAGCTGTTCATGACTATAATCAGTTGTTGGAGCATACAGAAGAATCTGAAGAATGACTATGTCGAAAGGCCTTGCCTTAATTTTGAGTAGTTTCATTATATCTTTATGAGCCCAGAATCCACTAACATTTTTCTCTAAATTTCTTTTTACTAAAATTCCTAATCTCTTGTGATGATCTCCTCGTGAATTAATTAATATGTAATCGTCTCTCCTTATATAACTAGCATCTGTCCATCTTATTTCTGATGCACCTAAAATATCTAAATTCATGTCTTTCGCTGTAGGTCAGTGTAGATGATTGGATAAGAACACATGTTCTGAAATCAGGTTGTCAAATTTCTCTTCTTGAAACAGGGTACGTACATTCCACGTTGCAATTCTCAGACTTCTCCTACTTTTTAGGTAGGTATTGTCAGAATGCACCCTTTCAAAGGAATTTGAGATGCATTCGTCATTATTCACTTCCTTATTCACGATAGGAGTTGTCTCTTCCCTGAACATATTTACAACAGGCTCATCTCCAGTATAGTTGTTTTCTTTTTGTTGTGATCTCATTGCTGTCTGTGAGATACTACGTGGTAAGGTCACAATCTCTTCCACGATGGCGAGCCATGTTTACTATTGTGTCCTTAACATGCCTCATGTGTGCCACACACTCTGATGTTTCGCTTTGGAAGCTGTTGATCTATGTAGATTCATCCGCTTTGTTCACCGCCCCAGTCTTTTGTGTACTAGGGATGGACATTCCCTTGGTAGGATATTACCCCTACTTCACTCATGTAGTTTAGCCAATTAGCCAAGACTGTTGCCCGTGGTATGGCCACTGCCATACTAAGCGGTATTTATAGAGCCATTCATGAGCTAGGTAAAGAGATGGGAACCAAATAAGATCCTGGTCTGTCCCTAAGGATATGGCTGCCACTCACCGTGAGGTACTATCCCACCCTCTTTATCCTACACCACTAAATTATAAATATTAGAATGTGTTATAATTTTAAAAAAAGTATCCCCAACATACCAAGTGATCACTATTTATTCTGACTCCAGGAAGCATGGATTCATGCAGCCTTTTACCAAGTCACAATATAAAACTGGAACCAGTTTCTCAAGTAAGAAGTTTTTGTTTTGATCATTAGTAGGAAGTAGCATGTTGAGGAAATTCATTCTGAAATATAGTCTTACTACATTCAGTTTTTGTATTATACTTCTAGCAATCCTTGTGTTCCATATTTACATGCAGGGGCCATTATAAACCCAGACAAAGCATCGGTTGTGTGGTACTCCCTGGATAACCTGATTGTGGAGGCAGATGTCCCATGTATTATATTGAATGGATGTCCTCTTAGTAGAGAGAGTAAATTGAAGTACTTGGGTATCACCTTTGACAGGTGTATGTCTTTTAAGGATAATGTGGAGGCTTTGGTGGTGAAGGCTGGTAGAGGACTAAATGCATTGAGGGTGATGGCAGCAACCAGGGTAGACTAGAAGATTTACAGGCTCTTTCAGCAGTTAATAATATATGTCACCGAGTATGGATTGGGGCTGCGTGGTCTCGAGGTGTGCTGGGGGTCTCGGGTTCAAGCCCCGGCGATGACCGGGATTTTTTCACGTGGACTTTTAGTAATAAAACTTTCCCTGGTCTCTGGGTAGTGAGATCGGACATCCGTGTGTATTGTTGCGCACGTAAAACATCCCTTGGCCGTTGAAAATCGAAAAAGAGTAGCCTAACGGTGCTGCCCGGGCAAAATTTCGAGTTATAAATCTACCCAAAGTATTTTCAGGATTCTCGCCGGTGCTACGGAGTTCGTGCACTGAGCTGAGTTCCTTCAGACTCAGATTTGAGTTAGGAGGAAAACGGAGCACTTATAGGTTGCACACGTGTGCCGTGATGTTGATCCATAGACTAAACTAAACTAAACTAAGCTGCTGATTGTATCAAAGAGCCCACTTGAAAGTTTGGAGTGCATACAGAATGTGGGTGATCCTGGGGTGCACACAGGACACACCAATTATATGCATGAGGCATATCCTGGTGCTACCAACAATGGCAGATAGGCATAGAGTCCTTCAAGCCAAATGGTACCTGCGATTTGCTGCATATGGGGATCACCCGCTGCATGAAGCCATGGGTATGGTCAAGGATCATAGACGAGGCAGGCCCTGGATGGCACAGGCAGAACTTTCTATACAGCAGGTGTGTGATCTAGAGACCATCAATCGTGAAAAAGAGTGGGTTGAAGTACTGGAAGACATGACGGACTGGCACAATGTAATAGTTACACTGGGACATGAGTGCAGAGAATGGGCAACGGGCAGCACAGAGTCTGAGGTGCAACAACTGATCCAGAGTAACACATCAAGGTGACATAGTGATCTATATTGATGAGTCAGTGGTGAAAAACAGACGGAGTGGTTGGGGTTTTATTGCAGAGGCTGAATGATCGATCCTTAAAAAAGAAGTCTGGCATATGAGGCTACGACCTCCAGCATGAGAATGGAGGTGGAAGCAGTCACAGCGGCATTCCGTTAGTTAGAGGAGACCACTGCAACACAAATTGTCTTTATCACGGGCTCAAGGAGTATACTTAGTAAGGTGGAGAGAGGAATGTTTCTTGTTTCACAGATTGTGAGAATTGTATGGATTTTTTCCCTTGGCCAAGCAGGAGTGCATGGGGAATGAACAGGCAGATAGGCTGGCAGGGAATACACCTCTTGGTGGTAGATTACTTATGGACAAGGGGAATATGGTCATGCACCTGTGAGACCAGGTAGAGAAGGTGGGAAAACAGATTAGAACCCCTGTGTGGAAAGGATGAGATTGGGGGGGATTGGCAGGGGTTCTGGTAGAGTCTCAAAACTGAGAGTGAAGACCAGAACTTTTAGTCAGATAGTGGTAGGAACAATTAGTAGTGTGACTCTTTGCTGGCTGTTGAACAAGGGGATGGAGCGCGTATGGGAATGTCCTGAGTGCAGTGATGTCAGTTCTTAGCTCAACTAAACTCAGCTCAACTCATGCCTACAACACTCTATATTTATCAGGTAAATTGTAAATGCCGGTCTCTGTGGCGAAGGCGTTATGGACGCGGTTCATAATTTCGCTTACCTGCTTTCAAACACGGCTGCGACCAATTTGGCAGCAGACCTTGTAGCGCTGGGTTGCAACGTGTTGGTATGAGAGCCGGCTGTTCAGAAAGCAGTGGCAAACTATTGAATGTAAACTTGCCAAGACATTAATAACAGCAGTAAAATGCTGGTGTTGACAGCACTGTCCTGTAAATAGGATAAGCAAAAAAAAAATTGTAAACACACTGTAAATTAGTTAACTGTTACAGCCCATCTCACCTGACCACAATTTCTATCTACTCAGTTTGTATCCCTTCATGATATATTGCAGCAGCTGTATGTGGATGAAAAGACCTTAAACAAAGAATTGCTGCTATCATAGTAGTTATTAGTTATTGCCAAAACAAAAGTCCTTGTCTACCAAGCCTGTGTCCTTAGTACTCTTCTTTATGGCAGTGAAACCTTGACAACTTACTCACGCCAAGAGAAACGTTTAAACAGCTTTCATATGTGGTGTCTGTGTAGAATACTTGATATTAAGTGGCAAGACAAAATCACAAATACTGAAGTATTGGAAAGATCAGGCTGTGTGATGGTGTGCTCCATGCTCAGTCTTCATAGACTTAGATGGATAGGACACGTTAGGAGGATGGATGATGGTAGAATACCAAAGGACATCTTTTTTGGTGAATTACAGATGGGCAGGAGATTTCAGGGTCGGCCTCTACTACGATACAAAGATGTGTGTAAGCGGGACATGATTGATACAGGCATTGATAATGCACATTTGGAGCAAGTCGCCGCTGAACGTGTTGCATCGAGGGCAACTATCAGAAATGGAATAAAGACAAAGGAGAAATTGAATGCAGATAAAGCACACACAGAGCGTGAGAGACGTAAGATGGTGCATGATGGTGGAAATGACCATGTTTTCACATGCATCCACTGTGGACAAACATTTACAGCACGAATTAGCCTTATCAGCCACGCTCGCCACCGCCATGGGTCGTAGTTATTAAGCCTTTTTGAAGCACAATGTACCAAATTATCGTCTGTCAAGACGGAAAGGTGCCAATGGAATGGAGTAGTTATTAGCACACCATTAGCTAGATATGGCACACATTGAGGAAACTTGTTAATAGTATCATTAGAAAGAGACCTAATACACACGGAAAAGAGAGAGACAGAGGAAGGTGCAGAATGTAGCAAAGAATATTTTAATTGAGACCCTGTGCTTCTTTGGTAGATAAAAGGAAGAAGCAGCAGCAGCACAAACTTTTATAATCTCCAAAACGTGTGAAAATAAGTAAAGGGCATTGTCAGCTAACATTATATGTTGTTATATGTGGACCAATTTCACTATGCTCTGCTTGACTAGCTAGTCTTTCCTCTTGGGCCTAAGGTGGCGCATAGGGCAGAAATCATGGCTCTCCATGTTTCTGCCTAGCGCTAACATTTAGAGCCAGAAATCTGATTCTGTAACAACGGCAAGTTTTATGATGGTGGATTGTCAAGCCGCCGATCAACCGACTTAAGTCAAGCTAGAAGAAAACACGTCCCGCCATCCTGACCCAAACCTGAAACTCTGCAAACCCTCCGATGGCAGCCTCGTACCACCGGCCCACCAGCCAAGCACGTGAATAAGAATATCGTCGCACTTCCGGGCGGGATTCTGACTTAGAAGTGTTCAGCCATAATCCCTCAGATGGTAACCTCGCACCATTGGCTTATCAGCCAAGCACAGTGAACCATCGAATACTGTACCTGTTAACAAAATTAGTAGAGTGTTATTTTACATGACGTTACACTCAATACTCGTATTTATTGTGTGTTGTTTGTCCATCAAGAATGATGATGCTGCACAGTTGTAACTTGAAACGCTGTCTCAGAAATTGTCTTTGCATGACAATCGGAAATCTTCAATTCGGGTTCATATATATGTATAGATGATTTGGTTTGGGTTGTTAAGCATCACTTTCATTGCACACAGATACCTCCATAAATGCCCCAGTCTCCTCTCAGAAATCATATATTGAGAATTTCAGCACATTACATGAACTACATAACTTCAATTTAGGGTCTAAATGTTTGTAGTATATACCAGAATCGCACATGCTATAAATATTTGTTTGTTGGTAGATATTTCAAATTTTTTTTATAATATAAAATGGCCGGTCTCCCTGGCAGAGGAGTTAACGTCTTTCTCCGTAATCTCGTATACTCTCGTGAGTAACGTGATGTGCGCAAGAATTGGTAACAGTTCTCGCCGCGTCGGTAACTTACGGGGTGTGTGAGCCGGTCACTCAGAAAGCAAATGCAAACTACTGAGCTTATTCTTGCCTAGTACATCAACAGCTGCTGCAAAATGCTGGTGTTGACTACAACATCCTGTAAGGGATATGCAACATAAATATATATATATATATATATATATATATATAATTTATATATATATATATATATATATATATATATATATATATATATATATATATATATATATATATATATATATATATAAATTGGGCAGTGGTTTATTCAGCCCGTCTTCTTCAATTTCCAACTGCCAGCGATCTTATAGCATGCACATGAGTTCTTCCAGTTTTTCTGCCTTATCTGAGAATGATGGATACTGGGTCCACTACACCAGGGTCAGGAGCAGTAAGGAGAAGAATACTATTGTTTCCCTATTGTATTATTTGTATGTGGTGCAATGTGGCGGCTCCGTGGTGAAAGAGTTACGGACACAGTTCATAATCCCACATACCGTGTTTGAATCACAGCTGCAGGCGATTTGGCAGCAAACCACCTTGCGCTGGGTTTTTTATAACATCGTGTGGATGCCAGTCGTTCAGAAAGCAAAGGCAAACTACTGAACGTAAACTTGCCAAAAGATCACAAACAGCCAAAAAAGGCTAGACTGTGACATCCTGTAAAGGATATGCAACTAACTTTTAACATGTGCTGAAATATGTAATTCCTCAATCCTTTCAGGATTCAATGACTACTGAGGTGAAAGTCTTTGACATGGTAGATAGTAAACTGTCAGTGAGAATTAAGACAGAACAACCTGAAGTAGATATGGAATACCCAGATCAAGATAAGAGTAAGTCGGTTATATCAGAAAATAAGTCAGTTCAAATTGTTCTTTATGGCATAATTTTTTAAATTTGTCTGTGTTAATGCATTTCCATGTCATCTCTGTTGGCCATGTACATATTTTCTGCGCTCCCTAAGTCATCGCCTACCAGTGTCACTTTGGCTTATATTTGTTAGTATCAACCCTTTAAGTAAGAAAACAATACTTCCATTTATCGTGCGCAATGCAATGTCTAATTCATTCAGTTTTCCTCCAGTGGGAGAAGGTGTGTCTACTTGTTGTTTATAGTGGAAGTACCTCTGCCTGTAAGATCGAGAGATGAGGTCATAAGCACTTGATAAACTAATCCACCTGTTGTCATGTGGACACCATCAGGAGATAGACAGTTCCTGGAAGGCAGCTCAAACATGAAAACACAACCTAGAGTATTGCTTTGCTGATCCAGCAGCATCTGCAGCTTGTCTTGTTCCAGACGTGTTGGTGTTACCTTTCCTCTAGAGTAAATTAGGCAGGCCAAGAGAGGGACCATGCTGCATGGGCAACACGTGGTCTCTAAATTCAGCCCAGGCTAAATGTTATGGAGAAGTATAACTGCATTTTACAAACTATTTGTCAAGATGGCAGGGTGCCAGTCAGTGACTGTACCATGTCTTTGATGTCATCAGTCCATTTTTTTCTCATCATTCTCATCCTCTCATATCACAGTTAAAGAATATTTATTTTCGCAAATGCATGTAACTGAGGTTAGTATGGCTGAATGAATAAGAACATGTGTTCTTAAACATCCGGTGTGCTGATGCCGAGATAAGGGTTCATTCCCCATGCCGGACAGTTGGACAGAAATTTTGACTTCTCGTCTTTGATTTGGAGACGTAAATTACAAGTATGCCTGAAGTCGGAGTGGATTCACCTGATGGTGAGGGACACTGGTAATAGGGGAAGCTAATCCACATGCAAAATTCAGTCCAATGCTACTAAAAGTAGTGTGTAGGTACTGTGCTTGAGTTCAAAGAAAGTGAGTGCAACACCAACAAAATAAAGACACATCTTCTTAGGTATAGCTCCAGTGCTGGTAACTGATGGTGTTGTATTCTAGTCAGATGGCTGAGCCATTTGATTTTTACCTTTCATTATATTTGACACACAGTGTTGATCCCTCCATCTGTCTGATAACATTATTTCTTACTCAGTCTCAGATAGTTAAGTTAGGAGGTCTTCTCAGACATCTCATCTCACAGGTGTTTTGTGATTTGGATAATGTCGAAGTTTAACATTGGTAGTATAGGGTTGGTATGAATAAGTTATTTATTATCTGTTGTTTTGCAGACATAGATATATTTGAATGTCTCAGTATCGACAATAGTTGATATATAAGTGAACTTTACTTTTGAAATCCGTATAATTTGGCCCATGTTGATACTTGAATAGAGCTAATTAGAGCAACCCTCCAAGTTGCAGTGATCTCCAGGTGAAACCAACAAAACTGCATATCTTACTAGAGTGGTGCTTCAGGAACACTCCGGAAAGAACCTGGTCAGGCATGCAGAACCATGGAGGTTGAACAGAACCTCGGAGATAGAACAGGACCACAGAGATGGAACAGAACCACAGAGATGGGACATAACTATGGAGATGGAACAGAACTATGGAGATGGAACAGAACTATGGAGATGGGACAGAATCACAGATATGTGACAGGTTCACTGACAGGGATCAGCTGCAGAACCATGGAGATGGGACAGAACCATGGAGATGGGACACCACCATAGAGATGGGACACCACCATAGAGATGGGACAGAACCATGAAGATGGGACAGAACCATGGAGATGGGGCACCACCATGGAGATGGGACACCAACATAGAGATGGGACACCACCATAGAGATGGGACACCAACATAGAGATGGGACACCAACATAGAGATGGGACACCACCATAGAGATGGGACACCAACATAGAGATGGGACACCACCATAGAGATGGGACACCAACATAGAGATGGGACACCAACATAGAGATGGGACACCACCATAGAGATGGGACACCACCATAGAGATGGGGCACCACCATGAAGATGGGACACTACCACAGAGATGGGACAGGACCATGGAGATGGGACAGAACCGTAGAGATGGGACAGCACCATGGAGATAGGGACAAGACCATGGAGATGGGACAGGACCATGGAGATGGGACAGGACCATGGAGATGGGACAGGACCATGGAGATGGGACAGGACCACTGACAGGGATCAGCTGCAGAACAAAGTCTAAGGAAAATGGAAGAGAGTAGAAGAGCCGGATAAAGACAAGTGAGAGGATGTAAAAGGAGGTCTAGGACAAAGGAGGATAGATAAGAATGGTTGGTGTGAAGTCAGGCCCATGTACAGATGATCTTGCCCCAGTTTATGTTTCAAGAAAAACAAATTAATAAAGTTAAAGAATGTTTATTTCCACAAATGCAAGTAACAGAGATCAGCATGGACGAATGGATAAGAGTGCTCGTTCTGAGAGCAGGTTCATGCCCTACACCAGTCAGTTGGACTAAAATATTGACTTTTCGTCCATGACTTGAGAACATAAATTACAAGTACAATTACAATTACAACTAATCTACTAGAAATTGTAGCACGTGTATGGACGATGCTTGAGTTGAAAGCGAGTGAACACACACACAAAATGCAAGTAACTAAGATCATGCACAACTCATGGCCATCAGTTATGTGCTAAACCACACCACATCTCACACTTATGTAGAACAAACAAATAAATATGCATAATGGCAAAATAACCGCATATAAATAACAATAAGTGTCATTTTTTTTTTTAATATTGCAATGTTCACTTTGGGAGAGATGTCAAATTAACCTGAAATCAGTCTACTCTAATTCTACAAAGAAGACTCTGTATTTCTTTACAGATTAAGAAGACAGAAATACATGGCATTGATGATAATTGTTTTTATGTGCCAGTTCATGCAAACCAAACTTTGAAAATACAAGCAAATCATGCACAAACACAAGTCAAGAGAATCTTTGATTTAAGGAGATAGTCACTGGAAATGTTAAAGTAGAAGCAAACTTTGTGTAATTTTAATATTTAAAGCTTGTATTCATTTATTGTATTCATGTGATAGATAGATTTACTTATTTGTTTATTGTCTGCTACATGACATATCTATGAAGTGATTAACCCATATTTATTGTTTGTGCATTTCAGAAACACTAACTTGTTCTCAGAATGTCCATTCCCTCTCCATGCGAAAACATTCACAAACGGAGAAGATAATGTATGGTAACATGGACTTTAAGATTGTGAAACAAGAAATTTCAAATGTATTGTATGAGGACAGACACCAGAGGTTTGGCAAAATGGTAGACATGACAGATTGTAGGCAGTGATCATGAAATGACCGAAGATAGTAGAACAAGAATCAGGAATGACTCAGAATTTCTGTGAGGCATCACAAGAGCATGATAAATATAGTCAAATTTCAGAGAATGTATCTTCTCTTTGTGGAATAAACTCAGAAATATCTTTGACTGATCAAGATTGTCAATTTCAAAATAATATGGAAGTGAAAGCAGGAGACAAACCTATACATGTCTGATGTTTGTGATTCAGCTGTCAATGTAAATGGCTATTTACGCAGGCACAAAAAGAAATGTGCAGAAGAGAAACCTTTCAAGTGTGATATTTGTGGTGAATCTTTTACTTTAACCAGCAGTCTGAAAGTTCACAAGAGAATACATACAGGAGAGAAACCTTACAAGTGTGATGATTGTGGTGTATCATTTGCTGAAGTTGGCAGTCTAAGTAAACACAAGAGAACACATACAGGAGAGAGACCTTATAAGTGTGATGATTGTGGTGCATCGTTTACTCAAGATAGGTATCTGAAAAAACACATGAGGAGACATACAAAAGAGAGATCTTACAAGTGTGATGATTGTGGTGCATCTTTTACTGAAGTCTGCTATCTAAAGAGACACAAGAGAACACATACAGGGCGAAGACCTTACAAGTGTGATGATTGTGGTGCATCATTTACTGAAGTTTACAGTCTAAAGAGTCACATGACAACACATACGGGGGTGAGACCTTACAAGTGTGATGATTGTGGTGCATCTTTTACTCAAGTCCGCCATCTAAAGACACACAAGAGAACACATACAGGAGAGAGACCTTACAAGTGTGATGATTGTGGTTTATCTTTTACTCACGTCAGCAGCTTAAAAGCACACAAGAGAATACATACAGGAGAGAGACCTTACAAGTGTGATGATTGTGGTGTATCTTTTACTCAAGTCAGCAATCTAAAGATACACAAGAGAACACATACAGGAGGGAGACCTTACAAGTGTGATTATTGTGGTGTATCATTTACTCACGTCAGCAGCTTAAAAGCACACAAGAGAATACATACAGGAGAGAGACCTTACAAGTGTGATGATTGTGGTGTATCTTTTACTCAAGTCAGCAGTCTAAAGAGGCACAAGAGAACACATACAGGAGAGAGATCTTACAAGTGTGATTATTGAGGTGTATCTTTTACTCACATCAGCAATCTAAAGATACACAAGAGAACACATACAGAGAGAGACCTTACAAGTGTGATGATTGTGGTTTATCTTTTACTCAAGTCGGCAATCTAAAGACACACAAGAGAACACATAGAAGAGTGAGACTTTACAAGTGTGATGATTGTGGTGTATCATTTGCTCAAGCTAGCCATCTGCAGAAACACAACGTCTCTAGGGGTTTACAAAGTGGGTTCAGACAGGCAGATGGTGCGAGTACAGATGAAACATGAAAACATGAAGGTGATATGCATGTTTTAATGAAAATACATCATAATATCAATATCATAAATATCACAGAATATATCTATATCACTCCAAACACGTTCTCGCACTGGCTTTCACAATACTCTTGCACAGATCAGACAATGCGCACTCGTGTCTAGCCACTGCACACCAACACACGTTAAGCAGCGGTCACATTCATTTGCACTAAAGTCTAAGCATAAGTCTATCCTGTCTCTCCACTCAGTCACACATCCTCTCTCATCCGTGTCCGAGTCTCGTCTCCCCTTTCCTACTCAGTCTGGTGGTCACAAGGTACTTGACCCTCATGCAGTCCGTGAGAGGTTGTGCTGTCACGTCTGTCCCGCACTCGCCTATTGAGGCCAGGCGTACTGCGTAATTCCGTTCAAGGTGAACCTGTCCCATCACTCAAGGGCACAGTCCTGTCTATAACTTACTGTCTTAGGCGTCTGGACTGTTCTACCATCCTCGTACTCTCCCCATGTCCTTATGTCTGTCCTCTGTTATGTCATAACCAGGACCTTAACAAGAACACATACAGGGGAGAGACCTTACGAGTGTGATGATTGTGGTGCATTATTTGCTTAAGTCTTAAATCTAAAGACACACAAGAGAACATATACAGGAGAGAGACCTTACACGTGTTATGATTGTGATGTATCATGTTTCTCAAGATAGTAATCTGAAAATACATGAGGTCACATACAGGAGAGAGACCTTACAAGTGTTATGATTGTGATGTATCATTTGCTGAAGTCGGCAGTCTAAAGAGACCACCTACATGAAATTGAATGTGGCACATGTTTTACTTTATATAGTAAAAAAAAAAAAAGAACCACAATATTATACACAAAAATGAGAAAGACCTTGCAAGAGTCGTCATTGTTCTGATTGTGATACAGAAGCTAGCCATCTGACGTCATAAAAGACATGTGTAGGAGAGAGACCTTACTTACATATGCGGCATGTAACAGTAACAGGGTCAGTGGAGTGAATAGCAAGCTGCCAAATGTAATTATTATAATAAATATTGTAACTAGTTTTATTATAATAAAAATCTGCCCTGATCATTAAACTTGAAACAATGAACAAAGTGTCTCAGTGTCATCTGTAAAATGCAGGAATTATTTATATGTCAAATTATATTTGCATGCAGTAATTTGTCATCTACACGCATCATCTGTGTTTCTTTATTTTTTGGTCAGCTTTGAACTCAAGCGTAGCCCATATACACGCTACTACTTCTAGTGCACTGAACCGATTTTTGCGTGTGGATTAGCTTTATCTATTTCCACTGTCTCTCTCCATCAGGTGAACCCACTCCAACTTCTGAGGTACTTGTAATTTATGTCCCCAAGTTACGGACAAGAAGTCAATATTTTAGTCCAACTGACTGGTGTAGGGGTTCTTCTTCTGCTGCGTTCATCTGGATTGTGTTGTGCCTGTTTACAGCAATTCACCCTAACTCTTGTCTTGTAAGTCCTATCTCAGACTGATTATGTTGGTGTATGTCTGTGACGTCAGCTGGGGGGTTGTTCTGCGGCTATCCTTTGTCCTCGTCTGCTCTTGTGGTTCTCTTTGTTGGTGTAGGCTTCTGGCTCGTCTGGGCACAACCCTCATAAGGACTTTCTATTTGGTCTTTTTGTCTCCTTTTTTGTGTAATTTCTGTAGGAGCTTTTCGACATTTCCATTTTCCTCCTCGCGCTTGTTTTCACTCTCGAGTTTGAGTTTCTGCCGCCTTTCGATTTTTTCCTCCGCGGTCATCCATGGTTTTCTCTCTCCGTCTTCTATGTAGTACGAGTGGTCAGGGTCATACTCAGGTTCATACCATACATCTGGGTAGTCTAACGGTCTCCTGAGTTTCTAGGGTTTCTTCTTTTCTCTTTCATCCCAACACCTTTTGAATTCCTTATGCCTGAGTTCCTCCACTCTTGCACCTGCTAGTAGCTCCTCCAAGGTAAGTTCCTGTGGTCTCTCCATGCCGTCATCAGAGTGCCCTTCTCGGTTTTCTTCGGATGTCTGGCGAGATATTGGTTTCCCTTTGTCTGCCTCGGGTAGTCGTGGTTGAGCTGCTGGCTGTAGCTTGTGGTTCAGGCTCGGTCTCTTGGTTTTCATCTTGCGGTTTCTCTGCAATTTCTTGTGTGGTTTCTGTTGCTTTTTTTTTGGGGGAAGAGTTCGATATGCAGTTCTCTTTCGGCCTTGATCATTTGTAGGGTTTCTTCGTTCTCCTTCATCTCGGCCATGCGCCCCATCTCTTGTTTGATGTTTTGCTGTATCTCCTTCATTTTAGCAAGCAGTTTTTCATTGTCACTGGTTTGTGACGGTGTTAGGAGTAGCTTGATTTGCTTCTTTAGCTCGTCTATTTGGCTTTGTAGTTGGGCTCTTTCCGCTTGTGAGCAACCCGTGGTCTCGCACCTCCGCATTGCTTCGTTGTATGGTGTCTTTGTGGTGATGGCAATTCTTAAGACGTCTGTGTATCGTTGCAGGTACGGACAGCCCAAGTATCTTGCTCCATGCTTGCCCAGGCAGTTGGCACACTTTCGTTTGTTATTGGGTGCTCGGAAGTCCATGTCCAGCTTGGCTAGCGGACACTCCTTGAAGGATTGGTGATTGGCGCAGTGACGGCAGATTTCCGTCTTGCTGCGACATGCTGTTCTGCTGTGGCCGGTCCTCTGACATCTGGAACATTGGGTGATCCTTGGAATGAATCTCTCTGGCTGCTTCATTCTCTTGTTGATTGATATTGTGGTCGGCATCCCTCTGTCGTTACCACCACCAAGGTTGTAGGTATCTTGGAGTAGGTGAGGAGCCGCTCCACCTTCAAGAATCGGATTGTTGATTTTCTTCTTGAAGCTTCTTCATGATTTCTTTATCTCATAGCTCCACTTGGATACGTTTGACAACCCACTTGCTTGTCGGTGAATCTGTGTTTTTGACTTTGGTGTCCTTCTCCTCTCTGCTTCTCCGTAGGTTTGGCTCTTGTCTGTGGTGGGCTGTCGATCTTCTCCCTCGTGGTAGCTTCAGTAATAGCTGTAGTTTCAGGTTCTTTGTTACAGCTCGCCGGTAGGCTCTCCGTGTTCTTCTTCTTGTCGGCTCACACACTGCACATCTTGGCTACCGTGTGTTTCTTGTTGTTGACTTGCAACATGACATTTTCCTGCGTATCAGGCTTCTTGACAGAATAAGGCGACTTGACTTGTTAGCGCTCACAGTGCGAATGAACGAACGTAAAGGGAACCGGTCTAGCATGGGTTTTTATACTAAATCTAGAAGTAGACATAATTATCTCCTTGGCACCTTTCTGTCTGGGTTGAGGTACACATGCCTGACCTACAGGTAATTAATTCTATTCAAGTGTTGGGCCGGTTTTACAAGGTTTGTTTCACTCTACTGGGTCAGCCAGTCTGTGCAATTTCAATTCACACCCTTCCATGGGGTTAATTGCCCCTAGGCCACTCTGTGTGGTCAGCTGTCCTTGGCATGTTTACAGCCCTGGGGCTATTGTCTCCACCTGGGTCAATATGTTGTTCACGCCTGGGTTGTTTTATTTCACTATCTCTGACATTCTCCACCTCTACGGGTAATGGCCTTTATTCAACCACTGGCCCAGTTCATTGTTGATTTAGCCAGGGTCTACCTGGGTGAGAAGGCGCCAGTGTGTCTGTGTGGTGTCATAGCCCGTCTGGGTCCCATTCCATTTCCCACATAGCCAGTAGACTGATGAATAATACATTTACTGTCCGCTTTGCAAACTTATGCCAAGCTAGATAGCCTGGAATATAGAGAAAACAGTTTTTTCTTTTGTTGATTTCTCTGAGTGGTCCATCATATATGTGTACCAGAGAGTATTCTGGGATGACAACGCGGCGTCTCGTGACACTTTGGGACCGGTATTCTTTTTGGTAGGGTATTCATTGCCTGTTCCATTTCTTCCATTTTTAGATTTGCCATCATATATTCCTCTTCTGCCTCTGTATTACTACGATGTGTCTATTTATCTTTGATTGCTTTCTTCTGTTCGGTTGTAATATCAATGTGGTTTGCACTGACATAGTGCATTTGCAGCCTTTTTTTCCTGTAAGTAAGGCATTTCCTCGTTTAATTGTTATTTGTTTGTTTCTGGATCCTTCATTGTTCACGGCTTTCACTAGTTTCCATAGTTTGTTTCCACCCCTGTCAAAGTTCATTTTTTCTGTTTTTTTTTCCCTCCAACAATCTCTTATTCTTTAATTTACTGTTCTTTTACATTTTGCTGAGATGGCTTTGAGAGAGAGAGATGTTCGCTTCAGTTGTTTGTTCTCTCTCTGCTGTCATCCTGGCATCTTCAGCTTTGTCCTCCAAAATGTGTAGTTCTAGTCCAGTATAGTTTGTAATTGTTCCTCGCTCCTGTTGGAATGAACTCAGTGGCTGCCTGTATTATTGCTTTGTTTAGACTTTCCACCATTTGTTTCATGTTGTCATGTTGTGTATTTATGTTGTCACAAAATGTGTCAGTTAGTATGGCAAATCTGTCCCAATCAGCTTGTTTGTAATTCCAGAGAGTCAAAGGCTTTTGCTCCTGTCGAACATACTCCATATTCATTACAAGCTTGATTAGTCTGTGGTCACTACCTGCTAATTGGTCAAGCACATGGCGATTGATTTTGTGGAGGATGTATCCTGTGCAGAAAGCTAAGTCTGGAGTAGAAGTGGTCTATTTCCCAGTCCTCCACTTCATCTCCTCTGTTGTCAGTATCTGGGTATCCCCATCTTTCTGAACGGCTATTAAAGTCTCCGACAATAATGCAGTTTGTGTCAGTTATTTTCATGTTTGAAAGTGTAAGGTCCCTATCTGCTGGGCTGTAAAGATTGTAAATTCTTATTTTCATGTCCTTTATCATTATATCAACACCTATAATTTCCGTTTCATTGTGAGAGTTCACAGATACTTCCCTGCAAGGTATTGTATTTCATGTAAGTATTAGAACTCCTCTGTGTCCTTCGCGGTCAAAATGTGTGGCCTGATATCCTCTGACTGAGAATCTGCGATTGACATTGAAGTGTGTCGCTTCAATGCATGCCACATATATTCTATCTTTATGAAGACGATTTGATTTGTTAGGGAGACTTTCTTGTTAGAAACTCCTTCGGCATTCCACTGTAGTATGTTGAGTGTCCGGGATGTTTGGTCAATAGCTCTTACCCTACCCTTCTGTACCTTGACTCCATAGCACAGTGGAAGGGACCACCGGTAGTATGGGGTGGACCATCTCGAGGCTCGGGGCCTGGCACTATCACCGCCTGATGGGATTATCACCATACTGAGTAATTTTAATTTGTGGCATCATGGATTGAGTTACATTGCACTGTTTTCTCAAGCCTGTGGCTCTGTGCATCTGATTTCGACAAGCATTTTTCGAGTATGCTCTCCCTAGCCTTTGACTGTCCCCAGTCTACCTGCAAGGCAGCAGGTGTGTCTCTCTTGGTCTGGTTCCTTTCTCTTGACCTGTCTGACATGGAAGACGCTACCAGTAGCTGTGGTACTGTCAGCATAGCTCTTGGGGTCATTGGAACACGCAAGCTACGACAAGGTGGATACATGTCCGAGGAAGATGTAGGGATTGAACCCGTTACCTTGGCATTAGAACAGATGTTTAAGAACAAGTGCTCTTATCCATTCAGCCGTGCTGACCTCCATCATCTATGTTTTGATTAAATACATTTACATGCAGCAATTGTTCAGCTGTTGGCCACATACATACCACATATAGAATAACTGCCGCTGTTTAATTACATATTCATATATTGTTCAGATATGTCTACAGTATGGTTTTGTGTGTGTAAATACACCTGTTTATTACTTTCATTTATTTTCGATATTACACATACACCAGCCATTCATTTGTTATATTATGCACACAGCAACTCCTCACTTGTTATGTTAGACATAAACCAACTGATCATTGCACATGCAGCAAATGCTAATTTTTTATATATTACACATCATCATCATCATCAAGTGCCATGCTGGTAGGTGTGGGCGGCCATGGTTTGCAATCTAACACGATCACCAGAGTCTCAAATCAGGTCTGTGTTCTTGTCCTGACCATGCCATGCTGTCAAACCATCAAGGTATTTATCGCTTTGTCTTCCTCTTGCTCTCTTTCCATCAAGCTTGCTAGTTTGACACCAGACTTTCAAGTCCATTTCTTCTCATAACATGTCCAAAACTGCTTGACTGTCTACAGCTAGTTACTCCAATCAATCTCCATTTTTCATTTTTCTCTTGAAGGACTGTCTCATTTGATTTTCTGGCCATCCATGACCGGTCTTCCTGGTCTAGGAGTTAACAACTTTCTCCGTAATCCCGAATACTCTCGTGAGTAACGTGACGTTGCGCAAGAATCGGTAGCGGTTCTCTCCGCGTCGGTAACTTACGGGGTATGTGAGCCGATAGCTCAGAAAGCAATGGCAAATTACCGAGCGTAATCTTGCCAGGAAATCAACAATCAGCTGAAAGATGCTGATGTTGACAGCGATGTCCTGTAAAGGATATGCAAACAAACAAAAAATGGTAGTTGAATTTTTCTCAGAAACACATTTCCACCACCATTATATGTTTCTCAGCTTGTCTGTTAATTGTCCATGTTTCAAACGCATACAACATATATGGGTTCTATATAGCACTTCAACAGTCTTTTTTCTAACTGCAATCGACAACTTTTTGTTGATAAGTATGTTTTCCATTTTGCAGAAGGCTGCCTTTGCCATGGCAATTATTGATCTAATCTCTGCAAGGAATCGTCCATCAGATGTTACGACTATTCCGAGATAGTTATATCGATTCATCTGTTTAAGAATATTTCCATTCACTTGGATGTTACCATGTGTTATTTCTTTCTTCTTGGGGACGACCATGATCTCTGTTTTCTTACAATTCAATTTGAAACCTAGTTTCTCACTGTGTATAAAACCTGCATCCACCAAATGTTGTAGATCTTGCTCGTTGTCAGCTATCAATACTGTATTGTCTGCATATCTTATATTATCAATGTTTTGTCCTCCGATTGCAACTCATATTCTCTAAATTTCTAATATTTTCACTATACAGGGAGAAAAGATTTGGAGACATTACGCATCCCTGTCGCACACCTCTTCTGATTCCTACTGTCCAATGGACCGCTCACAGGCACCGGACACACTGCCATTAAAAGATAAAAATGATTGTTTGTGGCGATTTCAACAGCCACTCGCGGAACTAGGGCTATTGTCACATGGGCCAGAAAGGAAAAAGATTGGAAGACTGGCAGGATGAGAATAGATTCATCTTGATTAACAAGCCATCTGACCTACATACTTTCTGCTCGAGATCATAGCACACTACAACGACACCTGACCTGAATTGTTGGGAAACAACTTGGTGGCAGTGACTATTAACCAGTCTTTCTAACTGTAGAAAATGACCTTGTAAGTGAAATCAGTCCCCTCTCTGGGTGGAGCTACAAGAAAGCAGACTGGGCAAAACTTTCGCCCGTGTGTTGCCGGGGCCCATACGGGGAGCAAAGAATAGTAACACTGTTGCCTACCATGCATGTCGTAGGAGGCGACTAAAGAGGCTATGGTTCCGTCGCCCTGCTACTGAGTGAGTGCGTGGCGCAACACTGTGAACTGTGAATTTCGCGAGGAGTGCTTTTGCATCTGTCCGCGGTTGTTTTTAGCGTGAACTGCATGTTCGGAACGATTACGGCTGGCTGTTGCTGGACTGACTGGTTTGCCTTTTCGGTTCACGGGTGCTTTTTTCAGGAGACTCCTGGGAGTCGTCGCTGTAGCTACGGAGTTCGTGCTTTGTGCGGCGCTTTCGGTGGGTCGCCCTGCGGAAAGAGACCGAGCCATATGGGATAAAACCCGGGTCAATGAAGTCTTCCTGGTGACTGCCGTTTTCATCGACGATGAACTGTATTTTTCATGGAGGACTTTTGTGTTTACATTCTGGCGGCGGCATTATGCACAGTGTACCTGTGCGGGCTGTTGGCTTGCCGACACTCCTGTCTATTCCATTGTTCACATAGGGCAGTGAGGAGCATTTTGTATGATATTCACTGGCACAGGAACGGGGCCGACCCGTTGCCGTGAAGTTGGAACCGCGACTAACTAACTAACTAACTAGACTGGGCAATGTAATAGCATCGCACATACTGGTTAGAAATATGAACAAAGATAAAGACATAAATAAAGTAGCTGAAGAGTTCGGGAAATGCATACTACATTCAGCACGAGAAACAGTACTAAGAGGAGCTCGTAAAAAATGCAAACCTTACTGGAGTAGTGAATTAGAACAGTTGCATAATGATGTGGATGTATGTAGAAATCAGGCAGAAGCTAAACCCAGCCAAGAGCACCACAATAAATACCAGCACGCAAAAGCCATTTTTAAAGAGCTGAGCTGCAATCTAGACGGAAAAGCAGTATCATCTTTAAGCCAACGCCTTAACGGTAGCGTCATGGCAATGGACAATAACAAGGTAAAGAACACAATCAGTGTATTTATCAAGTTGTCTACCTCCCTCGCTCCTCCCTCTAAGGACACCAACCACAGCCATCTCATCAGTTTCACCCCTCCTCTCTCTGCCCCATTCTCTCAACTATCTCCGTTGATTAGGACGACAACTTCTGTTGAACAGCCTATCAACATTTGGATTGGCTTGCTCCCGGCTTCGTGGCTATCTGGCAGTCAGTCAGGATTTCGGCTAAAATATTCTTGTCATACGGCCCTAACAAACATGATAGAAAACTGGCATCAAAATATTAACAACAATACTCTATGTGGAGCTAGCCGGCTCCATGGCCGAGGGGTTAGCAGCTTTCTCCGCTAACCCCGAATACTCTCGTCATGTGACGCGACGAGAATTAGCAGTGGTTCGAATTGCAAAAGTGACTTATGAGAGTATGGAGCCGGTCGCTCAGAAAGTCGTGGCGTGCTGATGAGCGTAATCTAGCCTAGGAATCAACATACAGCTGAAAGATGCTGGTGTTGACCGCAATATCCTGAAACAGGATGGAAACGCGGGGAAAAAAACTCTATGTGGAGCGGTGTTGATAGACTTTAGAAAAGCATTCGATATGATAGATCATACTATTCTAATTAAAAAACTAGAAACAATGAAAGTAAGCTTTAATATAGTAACATTAATAAAATCATTTTTATTAGACAGAAGGCAAGTAGTATCACACAATAAATCTTTATCTCAAGCCATTACCATTAATATTGGAGTACCTCAGGGGTCTATTCTTGGCCCTCTGTTATTTGCCATTTATATAAATGATCTTCTCTTAAATCTGCCGTCGTCCTGAGATATATATGCAGATGATTGCACAGTATATACAAACGCTATTGATCGTAATGTGCTAGAATTATCCTTGCAACAGGAAATAAATAGAGTAGTTAACTAGAGTCATTTCTAAAACAAAGTCTATGTTAATAGGAACCAGGCAAAGATTCACACTCTAAACTCGCAGAGAACTCTACAGCTGCACATTTGTAGCATGCCTATAGAAAGTGTGGCCGAGCACAAGGCACTGGGTCTTATCATAGATCAAACTCTAACCTTTAACTCACATGCTCATGCTCTCGTTAAACAAATAGCCAAAAAAGTATACCAACTTGCCAAAATTAAAAATTTCCTTGACGAAAACACAAGAAAGATATTCTATACTTCCCATATACAAACACATATTGATTACTGCTCCACAATCTGGGATGGATGCTCCAAATCAATAACAAAACGCCTATATTCACTCCAGAAAAGGGCAGTGCGTTTAATTAATAGTGAAATGCTTACCGAAAATTTTAACCTATATAAACGTCTTCGGTTACTGCAACTCCACAAACGCCTACTTTTTAATAAGGCCAAACTAACTCACAAAATCCTATTTCAAAATGCTCTAAGCTACTTTTGGCCATTGTTTAAATATAACGCAAGACATAGCGAACGACTAAATATACTTCATGTCCCTAAGCCTAGGACAGACTAATATAAAACAAGCTTAGCATACTCTGCCGCTCAGTTGTGGAACAATCTTCCACAAGAAATCAAAGACACCACCAATCACTATACATACATTCGCAACCTGTTTGAACACTACCTCAGTGCATACTACTTTCCTCCAAAAACAAAAACACAAAAAGACAATAATAATGGTAACTTATCTCCAACAACAACCAGCCAAAAAACATTCCCATAAGTATGGCACGTTACACCCTCTGTAGGTATTTATAATGCCCATGTTAAACATTGCTTCGGTGAGTCATTTGTTATTATTTTGCATGCGTTTTAATGCTATTGTTCTAACTATGTAGTATATACTATTTCTTATATATTGTATGAAATTGGTTTGTTCCCCGTATCCATGTATCTAATGTGTTCGCCAGGAATGAGGCGCTGGAACCTCTTGTCCCCGGGTAGATTGGGCCCGTTAGCTATTACAGCGGCCAATCTAGGAGATGGAAAACTCCGATTATAAACCTCAAAGTTAAGGTGGACTAACGTGCCGAGGACTGAATGGCCACGGGTGAGCTGTTCGTGAACGTGGAACGTCTGGTATGCGGGCGGGGCGGCGCCAGGCGTATGGACTCCTGAGGGACATCCCCAGGCTCTACTAGGGTGACCGATTATATCCTGCCGTCATATCTTAGTATCTAACCAACTATGAATAATACAAATAGTTATCGCCGAAGCAACGGAGTACTTGCTTTTTGCTCGATACCTTTGACAACAGCCAGCGGGGAGAGAATGAAGCGGAGGAGAAGAGGTAGGGGAGAGGGGGAAAGGAAAAAGGAAGAAGAGGGCTGGAGCCAGAAGGGGTAGAAGGAAAACGGATGGGACTCAAAAATGTACGGGTTGGGTATTGGAATTGCCGTAGTGCAAAGCAACGAGGCCCAATACTAGAGAAACTGGTCTACGATTTTGATGTCCTGATGTTACAGGAACTGAATACGAACTCTTTTAAGTGCCCTGGCTATACATGTTACATCAACCCACTTGGGCAGGGAAGACATGGGATAGCGCTGGTGGTCAAGGACGGTTTAGAGCAGTGTTTCCCAACCTTTTTTGTGCCATGCCCCACTTAAGCCTTTCTAAAATTCATATTGCCCCCCTCCCCCGCCCCACGCCCCCCCCCCCCTCAACATATACATTATTTTTAATATTCAAAAATTTAAATGTTCACTAAAGAAACTTGAATGATAGGTTTTAGGAAGAAATCACTAGGTAATTATTGAGCAAACTCAGTAAGTAAATTTTCAAAACATATAATGGAGAACTGAAATTCAAGTACAAAATAATTTTAATGAAAGATTTTTCTATATTATTTTAATTATTAGTAATTAATTATTAGTAATTATTTATTATTTAAATTTATGAGATCCTTGCGCTTGATGCTTGCTGCAAAGAGATCTTATGTCAGGTTCCAATTTAGTTAACTTCAGTCTCAAGTCTCCCCGTTTTGTTATATTCAGCCGATTTCTTCCATTTTCGAAGTGCCCCCCTTAACAGTCAAATTGCCCCCCTGTGGGGCGTGGGCAACACTGGTTTAGAGCATTCAATACTGGATATGAGTGGGTGGGGTCAGGAGAGTAAAGAGTTGCAGGGAATGCGGATACAAATCGGCCGATACAGCTGGAACCTGATAAATATATATGTGAGTGGGGAGTCTTGCATAAGCAGAGAGAGTTGGGACTGGTTGAAAGGTTTAGTGGACACCCCAGGTTCCAGGTATCTGATATGCGGCGATTTCAACGCCCGAGCTAAGGAATGGGACAGGTCGGGAGAGAACAGACAGGATACTGCTCTTGCTGAGGCCTTGCTTGGGACGGATGTTGTCTGTCTAAATGACGGGACACCCACTAGGCTAGCAATGAGACCGGGGGACCTTGACACGGCCATCGACCTGGCGCTTGTATCCCAAGAGGCGGCATCAGATATAAAATGGAGAGTCCTTGGAGACCATGGAAGTGACCACCTCCCCTGTTCTGTGCTGATACCTAAGTCCAGCACAGTTAGGACTATAAGAGCTCGCAGGGAATTCAGTTATGATTGCGATCACTCTTCGCTCTTGTGGTGTCTTAGATCACAGGGAAGATCTAAACCAACAAAAGAATCGTTACCCAACCACCATGGTGGACACCAGAGGTCGAGAATTCATGGAGGGAAAAGAGGGCGGCCATAACGAATTGGCAGAGGGTGCGGAGGGCAACCAATTCAGTTGACACAGAATTGGAAGAGGCTGAAAGGTATAAAAAAAAGTAAAGGTGCAGAATTTTAAACTCCAGGCAGCTGAGGCAAAGAGGATTAGGTGGTAACAGTTTATCAATGAATTCGGTGGGGATGTGACATTGGGAAAATTCTGAAGGCTGCACAGGCAGATGAAGAGACAGGTGATGCATAGTACACATGGCACCGTTTATGATTATAACAACCGACATATGACAACTGACAAGGACAAAGGGGATGCTTTTCTTGTGCGATTTTTAAAACAGACAGATCACCAAGATAGGGCTATTAGAGATAACGTCAGAGAAGCCTTGTCACGGGTCGCTAGGAAGGAGGACTGTGAGATTAAAGTGGAGGACATTAGACGAGTACTGAAGCGGGCTAAAGACACAGCGCCAGGTCCGGATGGGGTAAGGTACTCCCATATGAGGAACATAAATGATGGGGACTTGGAGGAGATGGCTCTTTGTTTCAACCTAAGCATCAATACGGCGGAAATACCCCACGATTGGCTGCATAGCTACCTGGTCCCCCTCCCAAAGCCAGGCAAGGATCACCCCAGACTTAATGGATACCGAATCATAACCCTGTAAAACACGTATGGCAAAGTCCTCGAAAAAATAGTAGCACGCAGGCTCCAGCAACATTTGGAAAGTCGGAATCTGCTTCCCCAAGGACTCGGGAGCTACCCTCCGGGAAAGGACACCTGGGCCAATGCTGCAACTTTTGCATTCGATATCTATGAGGGCTTCCAAGATAAAGGAGACAGTGGCGGTAGCTCTTGACCTGGAGAATGCGTATAACATGGTTAGGTATGATCGGTTAATACCCAAGTCAGTTCAAAGTTTAAATAATGGCAGTTACCATAGTTTACGCGTGTCCAGACCAAACATAAAATGGGTAAATGCACCGAAAGAAAAGTAAAATCTCTAAAGTATTCAAAATATCCGATTCCAAATGAAAAGTATCTAGAATTGCATCCAGCATCCAAACGTCAGAAAACGGTATCCAGACGCCGGCAAAAACCTCTAGATCTGGATATAAAATATCTAGAATGGCAACCATGTCTGGTCTCTCATACGAACGGCACAACTACCGACTTCCGCTGTGGGGAAAATATGACGGCTTTCTAAACATGATTTTATTACAACTTGCTGATGGACTTATAATATTCACTCACACCTTTTTGGTGGCATATATTGACGCAGTTTATGTTATAGTAGGTTGTTGATGGTAAATATCAATTCATATCACGATGTTTAACTTAATATTGGCAATGTTCACTTTTTCGAAACGATTTTGTTCATCACATCGGTAACTTAACAATACTTAACATTACATCATCATCAAGAAGCGCCCGGCCAGCTGGCGTAGGCATTCATGGCTCTTCCCAGATCTCGGTCTTTGGTATTCTGGATAAACTCTGCTGATGATATTCATCCATGCTACCGTCTCAATTCATCCAGCAACATTTATTAGGGAGCCCTATCATCATCAATTTAATTTTGAGTATTTACAAATGAGACTGCCACAGTAGATAGGCCTTGAAATTCAAAATCTAATGAATGGTACCTCAATGATGCCTGTAGTGTATGTCACTTCTAAGTGAAGATATTCACATCTTTGTGAAGGTGAGACGAGTTGCGATTTTTCATACTATTCACCCGTAAGTGGAGCTCTCCAATGTGTCCCTTTCCTCCACCAGCGACACCCGCTGGTGTCTGCGCGTCTATGTGTGCGAGATTGTTTCAAACGGTCATATGAAAACTGACTTCAAAAATATGTTCTAGGGAGTTCCATCGTGCCGCGACCGGAAATGAAAACAGAAATCATATACGGAATCATAACGCCATGATTCACCGTGTCTCCCAGTTCGCTCTAGTTCAGACCATGCATTCTTTCGACGTCATTCATTCATTCAAATCTCACATGACAAGAACACACGTCATCCGGGATTTTCCAGGAAAGATATGCCTAATATTCCGTGCACAGCGATTGGTTGAAATCATCATGACCTTTTATATAAATAAGAATATATTTCATACTTACCTAATTAATTATTTTTTGGCACTTAAATTAGAACTACCTCAATTATATATGCATTTTTGAATTCTGCATACAATTTTAGATTTATCTGGAAAGTTTCATCGCTGTAATCGCTAAGCATGTGTATGAAAACAACATTTTCGGCGAAGCGTGTCTTTGTGAATGGAGAAACGCATGGCATGCGCGAATCGATCGAAGTGGCATGTTACGCTTTCACTTTTCAACGCACAAAACGTGCAATTTGACCTACTAAAGTTAAAGAGAACACAAGTTTAAAGATTATGAATAATTTATTTGTATACTTGTACTATCTTTTAATCATTTAACATGACGGAACATATTTTTGAAGTTTCATAATCCGTCTATGACCCGTGTTGGTTGAAACCCAACCTCGCGCGCGGAGAAAAATGAAAACGGCAAGCTGAACCGTAAATAATTTTTTTCTGGCGCTTTCAATAGAAAACCATCAATTGTAGATGGTTTTTCGAATTCTGCATCAGATTTTTCAGAAATTTGGAAAGTTTAATTGCTAACTTGCTTTAATTGTTGTTGAAAAACAGGCGAAAATGTTTTACGATCATGAAACCCAAAACGGCGGCTTGTCTATATAAAAATCTTTGTGGAAAATTCATTGTGTTCTTGTTAGCGGAGTCATAAGCAGTTCGCCTGTCACGCGAGAGGCGCGGGAGACTGGGGTTCTCTTCCCGGCTGGGCATATTTTTTTATTTTTTTTTTTCCACAACATTACTAGGTGATATAATAGAATCTATTAAACATTACGAACTAAAATATTATATAGAACTAAGAAACTGGAAGTTTGTGAATAAAGTGCGCTCTATGGATCTGTGCAAGCTGCCGACTGCCGGGGAGCGTATCACAGAGGGAGCGGAATAATCGCGCCGTATCGGAATCGATGAATCCAATAGATGTCTTTGTTTAATATGAATTTTAATTGCCGTATAAAATATTGCCGCTGAATCAACATGGTTTCATCGCTAAACTTGCTCGAATTGTGGTTGAAAAACAGATTTTCTGCGAAGATGTGACTTAGTGAATTGGAAACCCACGGGTCAGACGGGCAACGCATATCGATTGCGCTACACTTTTAAACACACAACACGTGCGATTTGACCTACTAAAGTTAAATAGAACACAAGTTTAAAGATTATTAATAATTTATTTGTATACTTGTACTATTTTGTAGTAATTTATCATGACGGAACATATTTTTGAAGTCAGTTTTCACATGACCGTTTGAGACAATCTCGCACACATAGACGCGCAGACACCAGCGGGTGTCGCTGGTGGAGGAAAAGGGACACATTGAAGAGCTCCACTTACGGATGAATAGTATGAAAAATCGCAACTCGTCTCACCTTCACAAAGATGTGAATATATTCACTTATAAGTGACATACAGGCATCATTGAGGTACCATTGGATTTTGAATTTCAAGGCCTATCTACTGTGGTGCTCTCATTTGTAAATACTCAAAATTAAATTGATGATGGGACTCGCTATATGTTCCGTCATGTTAAATGATTACAAAATAGTACAGGTATACAAATAAATTATTAATAATCTTTAAACTTGTGTTCCATTTAACTTTAGTAGGTCAAATCGCACGTTTTATATGTTGAAAAGTGTAGCGCAATCGATATCAGGGGCGATATTTTATACGGCAATTAAAATTCACATTAAACAAAGACATCTATTGGATTCATCAATTCTGATACGCGATAATTCCGCTGCTTGCTCCCCGGCAGTCGGCAGCTTGCACAGATCCATAGAGCACACTTTATTCACAAACTTCCAGTTTCTTAGTTCTGTAAAATATTTTACTTCATAATGTTTACTAGTTTCTATTATATCACCTAATAATTTTGTGAAAAATTAAAAAAAAAAAAACATGTCCAGCCAGGAACAGAATCCCGACCTCTCGCGTGACAGGCGGGCTGCTTACGACTTACGCTAGCGAGAACACAATGCTTGTTCTGCAAAGATATTTATATAGTAAAGCCGCCGTTTTGGGTTATGATAATCGTAACATTTTCGCCTGTTTTTCAACCACAATTAAAGCACATTAGCGATAAAACTTTCCACATGTCTGAAAAATCTGATGTAGAATTTGAAGATCCATCTACAATTGATGGTTTTCTATTGAAAGCGGCAGAAAAAAAAATGAATTACGTGTCAGCGTGACTTCCATTTTTCTCCGCGCACGAGGTTGGTCGCAACCAAACGGGTCATAGGCGGATTATGAAAACTGACTTCAAAAATATGATCCGTCATGTTAAATGATTAAACAATAGTACAAGTATACAAATCAATCATCAATCATGTGCCATGCCGGAATAAAGTATACAAATAAATTATTAATAATCTTTAAATTTGTGTTCTCTTTAACTTTAGTAGGTCAGATTGCACGTTTTGGGTGTTTTAAAGTGAAAGTGTAACATGCCATTGCGATCGATACGCGCATGCGCAGTCTCCATGGCGCATGCCATGCGTTTCTCCATTCACAAAAACACGCTTCGCCGAAAATGTTGTTTATCATCCACAATTTAAGCAAATCGGCAATGAAACTTTCCAGATATATTTAAAATTGTAGGCAAAGTTCAATAATACATCTATAATTGATGATTTTCTTTAAACAGCGCCAGAATAGTGTTACAAAGTGTACATGCCAGTCGGATCAATATGCACAAAGAAGAAAACACGCCTTCGTAGAAAATGTTGTTTTTCTCCACAATTTAAGCAAAGTCGGCGATGAAACTTTCCAGATATATTTAAAATTGTATGCAGAATTCAAAAATACATCTATAATTGGTGATTTTCTATAAACAGCCCCCCAAAAAAAAATTACGATAAGTATAAAATATATCTTTATTTATATAAAAGGTCATGATGATTTCAACTAATCGCTGTGCACGGAATATTAAGCAAACCTTTCCTGGAAAGCCCAGGATGACGTGTGTTATTGTCACGTGAGATTTGAATGAATGAATGACGTCGAAAGAATGCATGGTAAATTAGACAGCGATTTCCGGGACGAGATTTTCAATGGCGATCTGACTCCGTACATGACTTTTGTATTTACTTCGGGTAATGGCACGATGGAACACGCTACATTTATCTTGGTCAGCCTCTGCTTCTCTTCCCCTCGATCTTTCCAGTTGTCAGGATGTTCTCCAATGCCTCTCTTCTCATCACATGACCCTAGAAAGATATTTGAATTATTTGTCTCTTTCTTATAGTTGTATATAATTAGCAAGTTCAATCGTGCCGTGACCAGAAGTGAAAACCGAAATCATGTACGGAATCATAGAGCCATGATTCACCATGTCTCTCAGTTCACGCTAGTCCCTGACCATGCATTCTTTCGACATCATTCATTCATTCAAATCTCACGTGACAATAACACACGTCATCCTGGGTTTTCCAGGAAAGGTTTGCCTAATATTCCGTGCACAGCGATTGGTTGAAATCATCGTGACCTTTTATATAAATAACATTATATTTCATACTTACCATAATTAATTTTTTTCAGGCGCTGGTTATAGATAGGCATAACTTTTAGATGAATTTTCAAGTTCTGCAAAATCTTAAACATTGAATCTGCTTGGTGAGATGTCTTCAAAGCCAGTGTCCTTGTTCATTTTGGCTTTTGTGGAAGTATCATCTGCTGTGGGGACAACCCCTGGCCGTGAGAACCGTGTTAACAAGTTACCTCTACCATGGATGCTGAAAGACAAACTGTCGTTTAAATCCACTGTAGACTTTTAATACACCAACAATGGATCCTATTCGGCTCTGATCCATCTCCTGAACTATACATCACTGTGCTTGATTGCTGTAAATGCTGTCAGGTGTGGCAAAATTTGAAATTGAAGCATCAGTTTAGAAACAAATATAAATATTTTACATGTGTTGTGAACACAATTGCAGTGAATGTTTTGCAGTCTTTTAGAAATTCAAGAACTTTGTGATGAATAGGTCAAGCTGTCTATCTCACACACTGAAGATCATATGTTCATATTTAGATTGCACAATACAAATGATGAAGTGGGGAAACAACCAAAACCTTTAGCACACAAGGCAGTCTGCTTGACCACTTCCTACCACAGAGACCTCAGCTGTCAATGATTACTGTATATACACTATGAAATGATATAATTATTTAACCTGAACAACACTATTATATCTGTTGATGGTTTAATTCATCTCATCTCAGTTCTCTTGTACCTTACAGTGTTGAGGTGAAGCATAAACAGCAGGAGAGTGCTCATTTATGGGATTCTTATGTCAAGATTCCCATTGGCTCTGTTATTCCCTCTGTCCATCATTTACATGGTCAGCCTCTTCTTCTGATTCCATGTGGTTTGTACATCATTGCTTGTTGTGGTGTACTATTAGTTGGTGGCCGAATCATTTAACTTGCTGTTTTCTAATGAAATCTAGAGCTGCTTTAACCCACACTTTAGTCCTGATTTCCTAATTTCTGAATTTCTCTGTTTTTGATACATTGAGTATTCTTCTCAGGAATCTAATTTCTGGTGTTGTAATTTTTCCTTTCTCTTTTTCTATCACTGTTAAGATTTGCCACTGCTAGCATAGAGTTGGTATGAAGATTGTGTTGTTTCATGAATTTACTGTGAATAATAAAACAGTGAAAAATATTATTTCTTTTAAATGCATGTTAATGATTAATGTATGTACATAACGAAGTGACATTTAACATGGCTGATATTATTTCTGTCGATGGTTACATGACTTTACTGTTAAAAATAAGACAAGGTTTCTTTTTTTTTAAATGCATGTTTCATAAAAATTCTATTGACACATAATTGTATGTGAATTTTAAATATAAACATATGAAATACTTCATGACAATACTGAATAAATATTGATGATGTTGTGCTCATATCTTTGAACATTGTATTTTTTTTTTATGATTAAAATAAATTTTGGGTAAGTGTGATATTCCACAGAATTATTTGTAGGAATAGTTATTTGTAATTGGGATACCTGTTCTGAAAAATTATTCTTGATATTTAAACAGGACTAAAGTAATGTAAAACTAAAACGGGATGCCAAAAGAACGGACAGAAGTAAGAAGAAGAGTGATTCATTAAAAAATACGGAGAATTCGGCAGAATTAAACTCGCAACAGTGAACATTCCTATTTAAATTAACCACCTTCTTAGACTTCTTAATGGCCCAAACTAAAATTGACTAGTGAGCAGACACTGTGACAATGTTTGTTACTTCCCACAATTTGATTGCGAATATAATTTTTCTCTATTCGCAATGCCATTGCGAATAGAGCCTCCCTATTTGGAAAGTTTCATCGCTAGACAAGCTTAACTTGTCGATGACATCAACATTTTCTGCGAAGGCGTGTTTTTTTTCTTTACGCATTATTGATCGGACCGGCATGTACACTTTGTAACACTATTCTGGCGCTGGTAATAGATAGGCATAACTTTTAGGTTTTCCGGTCTAAGATGGCGACAAAATGACGCGTTACTTTTCGGAGGGACACTATTTAGTGTTTTCCTTTGGATTTCGTGTGATTTCCTATGGATTTCCTGTGAATAGTGTTTTCCTGTGGATTATGTGATGTTATTTTCTGTTCTTTGATTGGAAGTTTTCAAAAGAAGCCACGGAAGGCAGGTGGTGGATGAAATTTTGAGGGCAGCCGACAGATATTTGTTGGTCATGGTCTCGAGTTTCACGTCGGAAGGCAGAGGAGCTCTTCTTGAGTCAATGGCTGCGGTCTCTGACCAGTAAGGTCACTGCCATAGAGGAAAGCAATGGAAAACTACCTCTTTAAAAGTGCCTAGTACATCATGATTCGCTTAAAGACTGATCATCGCAAGACAAGGACAGAGACGTTAAAATGAGCAAACTTGGACAATGAGCAGTCAAGCTGAAAAACATCTGATGGCTGCAGAAATGTGGTTTCTGAGGAAAATGCAAAGAATACCATGGACAGACAGAAAAACCAATGACCAAGTACTACAGGAGACAAATGAACATCGTAAACTGATTAGAGAAATTAGACGTAGACAGTCAAAATTTTTTGGACATGTTATGAGAAGAAATGGATTGGAGAACTTGGTGACAACTGGCAAGATCGAAGGGAACAGACCAAGAGGAAGACAGAGAGGAAAATACCTGGATGGCTTGGCCACATGGCATGGACGAGACAGGAACACTGAGCTGATCCACGACACTGGTGATCAAGTGAAATGGCGAGTCATGACCGCCCACGCTTTCCGGCATGGCACATGATTGATTGATTGAACTTTTAGATGACTTTTCAAGTTCTGCATGCAAATTTACATATATTTGGAAAGTTTCATCGCTAGAGAAGCTTAACTTGTCGATGAAATCAACATTTTCCTTGTAGATGTGCTTTTCATGAATGGGGAAACGCATGGCTTCTGTGCATGCGCATATCGTTCGGACTGGCATGTACACTTTCATTTTTAACACTCAAAACACACAAAACGTGCAATTTGAACTACTAAAGTTAAAGAGAACACAAGTTTAAAGATTATGAATAATTTATTTGTATACTTGTACTATTTTTTAATCATTTAACATCATGGAACATATTTTTGAAGTCAGTTTTCATAATCCACCTATGACCCGTTGGTTGTGACACGCGAGGTTGATTGAACCTCGCACGTGGAACCGTAATTAATTTTTTTTTTTTCTGGAGCTTTCAATAGAACAACCATTAATTGTAGATGGATCTTCGAATTCTACATCAAATTTTTCAGAAATTTGGAAAGTTTCACGCTAAACTTGCTTTAATTGTGGTTGAAAAACAGGCGAAGATGTTACTATCATGAAACCCAAAATGGCGGCTTGACTATATACAAATCTTTGTGGAACAATCATTGTGTCCTCGCTAGCGTAGTCATAAGCATTCCGCCTGTCACGCGGGAGGCCGTGGTTCTGTTCCCGCCTGGGCATATTTTTTTTTTCCACAAAATTATTAGGTGATATAATAGAAACTATTAAACATTACGAACTAAAATATTATATAGAACTAAGTAACTGGAAATTTGTGAAAAAAAGTGTGCTCTATGGATATGTGCGAGCTGCAAGAGGCAGCGGAATGATCGCGTATCGGAATCGATGGATCCAATAGATGTCTTTGTTTAATGTAAATTTTCATTGCCATATAAAATATCGCCCCTTAATCAGCAAAGTTTCATCGCTAAACTTGCTCGAATTGTGGTTGAAAAACAGATTTTCTACGAATATGTGACTTTGTGAATTGGAAACCCACGGGTCATGACGGCCGCACATATCGATTGCGCTACACTTTTCAACACACAAAACGAGCGATTTGACCTACTAAAGTTAAAGAGAACACAAGTTTAAAGATTATTAATTTATTTGTATACTTGTACTATTTTGTAATCATTTAACATGACGGAACATATTTTTGAAGTCAGTTTTCATACGACCGTTTGAGACCATCTCGCACGAACAGACACGCACACCCGCTGGTGAAGGTAATCGGACACACTGGAGAGTTCTAATTACAGGTGAATAGCATGAGAAATCGCAACTCGTCTCACCTTCACAAAAATGTGAATATCTTCACTTAGAAGTGACATACAGGCATCATTGAGGTACCATTAGATTTTGAATTTCAAGGCCTATCTTCTGTGGCGGTCTCATTAGTAAATTCTCGAATTTAAAATCGTGATAGTTCTCCCTAGTGATAGTGACTTATTGCATAAGTTTTCATTTTCTGAAATGTGGCTTTTGCTTGCCCTATTCTGCTCTTAATCTCTCTTGTACATGTTCCATCTGATGTTATAAATGCCTTAAGTATTTAAAATTATCCACTCGGTTAAGAATTTTCCTTTCTATTTCTATGTCACATTTTGGTGTCACCATTTTCTTTGATATCACCATTGTATTAGTATTTGTTATAATAAACAAAATATCCCTAACATACCAAGTGATCACTCTTTATTCTGACTCCAGGAAGCATGGATTCATACAGCCTTTTACCAAGTCACAATATAAAACTGGAACCAGCTTCTCAAGTAAGTGGTTTTTGTTTTTATCATTGGTAGGAAGTAGCATGTTCAGGAAATTCATTCTAAGTTATAGTCTTTTTACATTAATCTCTCAACCAAGATCACGAACTTGAAATGTCTCGTGTCAGCTTTTAGCCTTTCCTCCGAGCGTGTGTGGTGACTCTAAGTGCAGTAAATCATGCAAATGTCGGCCGAAGTCCAACCCCCATAACATAGCGATAATCAGCCGTAGGTCACAAGAGACCTAGAGGTGGGTCCAGAAATGGAAAGGAAGAACCGGCTTCCTAATAGATTGCGCGCGCCATGAACGGGACACGGGGAAGGAATACAGCAATGGAGACGAATGGAGGCAACAGAGGCCATGGTGGGGGATGAAGCTGGCTTCCCACGACCACACTGAGGGAGGGAGGGCTTGAGAGTGGACATGGTAACAGCAAAGGGACAAGCGTAACAACAGGGATAATGATTGTGACCAAACGTCTCCACGGTAGGGGTAAGATGCCCAGAGTCATGACCCGGATGGGTCCGCCCCCAGAGAGTATTAAGAGGTTAAAGGTCTGAAATACTTGGGGAAGGGGGTTTACTTCTGACGATCAGAAGGCCCCTGCCATGTTTGCTCCGTGGTGGAGTTTTTATGATTAACAATTTTTTACATTCACTTTCTATATTATACATCTATAGTCTGTCCGGATATTAATGCCTTCATTCACGATAAATTATTTTGAAAACTGTCTGTTGCATCGTTATGAAATTTTTCCTGCCGTCTTATATTTACCCCCACCAAAGGAATATGTCTTTGATAGGTCCAAAAGCAACTTAAATCATCGAAAGCGTTGATATTTATTTGATGTATTGGTGAAAATGTAGTGAATTCACGCTAACAAACTAGACTTACAGTAAACAATATAAAATGACACAAAGTGGTGCAGCTTTACATAACAGAGTTACGACACATACAGAACGTTGTGGCGGTTAGCCTTCATCAGCAAACAAACACATTCACAAACACAACATACAGTCAAGGAGAACTCCTGTGACTACATTAGAAGGTGATGACAGGACGAGAGGAACAAATGCATGGAAAAATAGAAGCAATGAAGAGAAAATGAGAATTGAAAAAAATGTTAATTGAAAAGAATGTTAGTTGAAGAAAATGTTTAATAGAAAAACTGTTAATAGAGAAAAATTCTGCATACTCACCTCACGTACGGATCTGTAAATGACTACGAAAATCTCGGGTGTAGTTATATACGGTGCTGGATGTTATGGTTCAGTGAGCACATAGAAAGAAGGGGGCGGGGTAGGAGGCGTGTAAAATTGAAGATAGTATTGACCAAGACCCCATTGTGTTATTTAAGGTCTGGGTGGACTGGTGTGCATGAACACGCGTACATACATAGACACACTTCAACAGACAAAATGCTAGTGTATGTGGACATATGCACAGTATATGCAAGAAGAGAGAGAGAGAGGAGAGCGAGAGAGAGAGACAGAGAGAGGAAAAGTGCCTGCGACATACCACATGGGGCATACTGTACCCTACGAAATAGTCAGTATGGTTGCTTGTCATACAACGCGCTTCAGGAGCCCCTCGCCCAGTGCTCGAGTTGTTGGGGCTGTGTAAGATCCAACCACTGGCAATGCACGTGAAGAAGGTATGCACAGAGAAGCCAGATGTAAGGGGAGAGAGAGAGGGAGAGAGAGCGAAAGGGAGGGAGAGAGGGGGAGAGAGAGAGGGAGGGAGAGAGAGAAAGGGAGGGAGAGAGAGGGTGAGAGCGAGAGAGGGGGAGGGCAAGAGAGAGATCAAGAGAGGGAGAGAGAGCGCGAGAGGGTGAAAGAGAGAGAGGGTGAGAGAGAGAGAGAGATAGGAAAAGTGCCTGTGATATACCACATGAGGCATGTGGGGCGCGTCAATCTACACGTACGACGTTTCCCTCGTACTGTACCCTATGAAATAGTCAGTATGGTTGATTGTTACACAGCACACTTCCGGAGCCCCTCGCCCAGTGTTCGAGTTGTTAGGGCTGTGTGAGATCCAACCACTGGTAATACAAGTGAAGTAGGTAGGCACAGAGAAGCTAGATGTAAGGAGAGAGAGAGAGAGAGGAAAAGTGCCTGTGATATACCACATGAGGCATGTGGGGCGCGTCAGTCTACACGTACGACGTTTCCCTCGTACTGTACCCTATGAAATAGTCAGTATGGTTGATTGTTACACAGCACACTTCAAGAGCCACTCGCCCAGTGTTCGAGTTGATGGGGCTGTGTGAGATTCAACCACTGGTAATACAAGTGAAGTAGGTAGGCACAGAGAAGCAAGATGTAAGGAGAGAGAGAGAGAGAGAGAGGTTGGAAAACTGCATGCGATATACCGCATGAGGAATGCGGATTGGGTATGTCTACAAATGTGAGGCTTCACTCATACTGTTCTCTATGGAATAGAGGCAGTAAGGTTAATTGCTATACAACGCATTTGAGGATCAAATCACCCAGTGGTTGTGTTAAAATCAGACCACCGGCAATATAGTTGGAATATGTGGGTACAGAGAAGCCTGATGGACACTTTTCCTCTCTCTGTCTGTCTCTCTCTCTCACTCTCTCTTCTTGCATATACTGTGCATATGTCCACATACACTAGCATTTTGTCTGTTGAAGTGTGTCTATGTATGTACGCGTGTTCATGCACACCAGTCCACCCAGACCTTAAATAACACAATGGGGTCTTGGTCAATACTATCTTCAATTTTACACGCCTCCTACCCCGCCCCCTTCTTTCTATGTGCTCACTGAACCGTAACATCCAGCACCGTATATAACTACACCCGAGATTTTCGTAGTCATTTACAGATCCGTACGTGAGGTGAGTATGCAGTTTTTTTCTCTATTAACAGTTTTTCTATTAAACATTTTCTTCAACTAACATTCTTTTCAATTAACATTTTTTTCAATTCTCATTTTCTCTTCATTGCTTCTATTTTTCCATGCATTTGTTCCTCTCGTCCTGTCATCACCTTCTAATGTAGTCACAGGAGTTCTCCTTGACTGTATGTTGTGTTTGTGAATGTGTTTGTTTGCTGATGAAGGCTAACCGCCGCAACGTTCTGTATGTGTCGTAACTCTGTTATGTAAAGCTGCACCACTTTGTGTCATTTTATATTGTTTACACTTTCACAGCTTTACCGCAGTTCCACCAAATTTTATTTAGACTTACAGTAAAGCAACATCATTTCAGGTAAGGACACAAGTACAAGGTGTAGCCAAATTCGTATGGGAGTGGGTGCAATAAAAAAATAGCTTAAAAGTTGACAGGGTCGACTGCATTGCATCAGGTTTTTATCCCATATGGCTCAGTATCTTTCCGCAGCGCGGAAAGCATCGCACAAAGCACGAACTCCGTAGCTCCAGCGACGATCCTTGGGAGTCTCTGAAAAAATGCACTTATGAAATGAAGAAATCGAAAATACAACCTTCGGAGCCAGAGTCAGGCGGCTTGACCACTTCACCACGGAGACTCCCGAGAGGGGTGCAATGTGTAATATTAGTAAAGGCAGAGAATTTACAGAGACATGGGGTAAATAATGTGTAAATTGACAGGAAAGTAGAAGGAATATATTTCTTACCTTATTTTTCATTTCCTTCTTGTTTCTTCAGCTGCTGGTTGTCACAGTGTGAATGATGATAGAGTGACAGATGGAGTGGCTATAGTTGTGTCTAGGGGATGTCCGTGTAAATGTTATGTTGAACAACTGATTAACCACGATGCATCAAAGCCAAAACCCAGAATGCACACACAATACTTTAATTTGAACACCTGGATACAACATTATTCCTCAGGAACGTTCATTGTATATATATATATATATATATATATATATATATATATATATATATATATATATATATATATATATATATATATATATATATTGCACAGGCACAGTACACGTAATCCCAAACACGCTGCTGACCACTAGGCTCAGTCTTTAATACTTTGCCTCCGAATTACTTTCACTAAAACACACAGCATGGAGTTCTCTACTCAACTCTGTCACTATTTGAATTCCTCTCATTGAAACACACAGCATGGAGTTCTCTACTCAACTTCGTCACTATTCGAATTCCTCTCATTGAAACACGCAGCATGGAGTTCTCTACTTAACTCCCTCATTATTCGAATTACTCCAACAGTTGACATACACTGGTTGAGTCTCCACACTCGACTCCCTGAAACGATCCGACCCTCTCAGGATCTCCACTTCAACTGCCCAAAACGGTCCGACCCTCAGTTGGTCTCAGCTTCAACTGACCTCGAGTCAATGTTTTCCACTGTCTTTTAAACTTTCTATGCATCCCTCACAATGCTCCACACAAACACTACCTCCTCGCTCAAACTGTCTGCCCCTTCTTGCAGCCCCTCTGCCTTACACCCTTCCCCGTTTATCTTCTTATATTTTCTTTCTGGTGAATGCCCTTTCACCCCGTGAACTTGTTTATATTGTACGGACACTCACCTTAATGTCAATGACCCCAGGCATGTGTCACTGGTTAATAATTGTACACAAGTATTCATGTTACTAGGATGCATTTAGCTTTTTATATTGAGTTCGTGAAAGCTTCCAAATAGCTGTGCGTTAATGTGCGTATGGAGTGACCAGAAATGATACCGCAATTTAGTCATCTTGTGTCCATTTTTAAGGATCTGTTCAGCTGTCTGTGTAGTTTGTTCACACGTACACATGGGTGACAGACCCGCTTTGAGTCTTCGTGAAAGATTTTCTACTCTGCTGTTTACTGTTCAGAGACGGAACATGATTACCTGTTTTGCACTATGAAAATGGTTGTCAGTGTCTCTGTAGTGGGCTTTCTTCTTAATGACCAAGATGTTGGTCCTCTTTTCATTGAAGTTTATAGATTGATTCGTATGCACATGTGTTGTCCTCTAATTTGACAACATGTTTGCTCTCACGTTTCTTGTTATGCCACAATATGTCAGTTTCCACCGCAATATTACTCTTCTGTTGGTATTCAATGCGTTTAGTGTGTTTTTTTTTTTCAATACCAGTTGTTTGTCACCGCTGAGGGCTTGCGGAATTGAAAATTCATCACTGTGGAATACAAACTGTTGCCATTGACATTGTGCTGATGCTGTAATGTTTAGGGCCTGCAATTCGTCTGAATAGTTGGAGCAAAATATCCCAGTAAGCATGCACGTGGATTAAGGTCTGCGATCTGCTCAGACCTTAATCTGTGTCGGACGATTCCAGTAGGTTGATGACTGCTCTCGGTTGCATAAAATTCAATCCATCCTTTCTCCAATAGTCCTCTTCCTCTTTCAACACATGGTCCTCACATTTTCCAGTACCTTTTATCAATATTTAATAGCGCGGACTGGATTAGTATCTTGACGTCAGACAATTTGAATATAGTATTGTCAGCTGCCACCTGTCCTTTAATTTTAGCCCACACAAGTTCTATAGGGTTAAAATGAGAATGGTACGGCAGAAGTCTCAAGCACCCATGACGATGCTCTTCTATCAACTTGTCGATTTGATATTTCTTGCTTTTTGGCGTCTGTTTTACAAGGGACAACAATTCTAGCTAGAAATACGTTTCTGGAAATGGTATGTTTTCTACTCGGAGCCATATCTTTATTGCTGCCTTTGTGCTCGATGCTGTAGGTATTTTGTCTTCTTGGGCAACAACATTGATATCATGCATTGTCCATAATTGGGCACGACAGTCTATCTAGGGATGGAAGCACAGTATTCTCGAGCCAATCTCTAAATACATTGCCATTCACCTTATTATGATAATCCCTATTGTCTGTATGCTTTGATACGAACACGAGCCCAGCATTCTGTTGTAAGCCATTATGCATATTACCAGCATGGGCCATGACCACAAGCTGTCCCATACTACTGGGCACATATCGCTTTATCTGTCCATCCACTGATTGCCATTCCTTATCACTTGTGTGGTGCGCATTGATCCACATTTCATCCAAATACACTATGCCATAATTTTCTTTGCGCATTTCCCTTATTTCACGTAGGTATCTGCTTCTCATGGCTCCTAAATGCGGTTGCTAGCAAAGAATATTTCTACCTCCTTTGTACTTTCTTAAAGTGAAGATAATGTCCTTATAATTTTCCACAAAGTTGTTTTGGATAGCTCTGTGTTATTGTTCTTTCATAACCAAATGCTAAGTTTTCTTACAGTCACTGTTTCTTTGGCATCCAGCATTTTTATAATGCTGGATATAAAATCCAAAATTTGTATAATTTTAGGAGTCTCCGTGGCGAAGTGGTCAAACCTTTTGACTCGGGCTCCTAAGGTTGTGGGTTTGATTCTGGGCCGCATCCTTCAGTTCACGAGTTAAATTTTTCAGAGACTCCTGTGGGTCGTCGCTAGAGCTGCGAAGTTCGTGCTTTGTGCAATGCTTTCCATGCTGCGGAAAGAGACCGAGCCATATGGGATAGAACCTGGTGCAATGAAGTCGACCCTGTCGGCTTTTAAGCGACTTTTTAAAGCATTTTTATAATAGCTCGCCTTATGACATCCTTGTCAAAGCTGTCTACAATAACCTTTCTACCTACCGTTTGGTTATTGCATGGTGGTTTAATTCCAGATTCTTGCACCCATCGACGAAATGACCATTTACTCAAACCCAATGCATGCACTGTTCTTTTTTCGGAATTTGTAATAGTATAAAACAGTTTCCTGTGATCAGCTTCTTGACAAAAATATGTGTACAACTTCATAGTGATGCTTTGAAGTGTATACACAATTTCGCATTATTCTTCTTTGCGTTCATCCGGAGTGTTTTTTCAGATGTGATTGCGGTGTGTCTAGTTAGGCACCCTTGGGTCGAAATCCTCAGGCCAACACATGCGACTTTTAGCATGATGTTTTGACCAGGTTAGCATTCCTGGGAGACTCTCACTTTTGTGGTACCGTCCACAGTTGGAACAGTCGAAGACTTCGGTCATCCCTCAAGTGAAGGCAGGGACAGTCCATAGCATTTTCCGCCATCCAGGATGGCTTCCATAGTTGCAGGGCCAACACATAGCGCCCTGGTGCTGGGCTCACCGAGGGAATCGTCACGTCTTGCTCATGGCTGCTTTAATTCCTCACTTCAATATATTGGGCATTTTGTTCACCACGGGCCGTTCCCACACAAACCAGACCGGTCTGCAGACAGTATCCACTCAGCGAGTTTTCAGTTCGGACATGTGCTTGTCTTTGTGCTCTTCAGAGCTGTTCCAGGCACGACGGACATTCAGAAAACTACCCAGTCAGAGCTGTTCCGAACAAGAGCGGCATTAGGAAACTAGGTAGCCAGAACACGAGAGACATTCGGCCGAGACATTTCACTCGGACGTAAATGCGTAGTACCAATTTTTATTTTGCCACCCGTAGGACAGCACTTCCGGCTTCGGTGGCCATTTTTTAATGAGGTTAGCCTTCCTCGGGTTTCGAGGCACGTTAGACTTATTGTTGTGATGTCGCCCACATCTCAGCTGGTCAAGATAGAACGGTCAATGACATCATGGTCAACCCTCAAGGGAAGGCAGGGGCAGACCATGGGCATTCCCTCATTATCCAAGGAGGTTTCCATAATTGCAGAACCGGCACATATTGCTCTGAGACTGGGCTCACCCGAGGAGTTGCCACGTCCTGCTCATGACTGCTTTAGTTCCTCACTTCCATGTGTTGGGCATCTCGCTTGCCATTGGTCACTCAAGCACACACCAGAAACGGTCAGACTGTGGGCGACATCCACTCGGTAAGCTTTTGCGTTTGACTTCGGACCACGCAATGGATTCGTTAGCCGTGCGTTCCATTTCGTGTTATTAAGACATGTTTCCACTTTTGTCTACTCTCTCTATGAGTTAGATACAGACAGTTTTCGTAACCATTTCATTCGACTGGGGCACTTTTCTGCCTTTTAGTACTCGCTCACGAGGTAGGCTACATGTGCTGCCGGCTCAGCACCTTACCTTCGTGCAGCAGTGAACGAGAAACGGCCAGGCCCTCTCATCTGGGAATCCCTCATATCCCCCAGCCTTCGAACAAGTTCAAAACTGGGCATGTAGCGTGCTCATTTTTCGGTAGGTGGGTATCGGCCCGGCTCTCACATCCAAGGGTTGTGGCTTAGAGGCGTTCAGCCTCAACCCCCGACAGAGAGCCTTAGATTATTGTCCGGACTAAGAACTTCTGCCTTCGTGCGCCTGATTTAAACTTTTGACTGCTATCCTCAGTCTACCTGCAGAGCAGCAGGTTGTGTCTCTCTTAGTCTGGCCCCTATCCCATAAGCTGTCCGATATGTAGTTTTCATCCATCATCAAGCACATGGGGTCAATGGGACATGCAAGCTCCCCCACCACGGCAAGGTGGAGACACATAGGGGGAGCAATTTCGCATCCAATCCCATTGGAAAATATTCACGCATTTCAATGTTAGCGATAAGTGGTAAGATTTTAAAAAAAAATAATCAGGTTTCATGAAATAACCCACATTTTGACGACACCTCTGAACATTCCCAGTTTAAACAGCGCTGGGTTCTTGGCATAAGGCCAATCCCATGAAACATGTAGAATATTCAACATTGAATGCTGATTGTCTGGCTATGGTGTAATACATTTAAAATTATGAACTTAATCTCTGACCCGTAAATTATATACTGCATATAAACAAACATTGAAATTTGCTGTACAATCTCCAGAACAAAAATTTTTTTGTTGGGTGGGCATGATGATAAGGTTATGTGCTAAATCTCATAATTTCCCCTCTGTTGGTTACTGAGATATGGATTTTTATGTGGAGGCAAACAAATGTGAATGCACTATAGCTATCCTTATGTTCCATATTTACATGCTTCTCCATACACTATTTCAACTTGTATGTAGTTCCATACTTATACAAACAGTTCCATACTTACATATGTAGTTCCATACGTACAAACAGTTCCATACTTACATGTAGTTCCATACTTACAAACAGTTCCATACCTATAAACAGTTCCATACTTAAAAACAGTTCCATACTTACAAACAGTTCCATACTCACAAACAGTTCCTTACTTAATGTATTTCCATACTTACAAACAGTTCCATACTTGTTTGTACGTATGGAACTACATGTGTAAGTATGGAACTGTTTGTATAAGTTCCATACTTGTTTACAGCTCCATACTTACAGACAGTTGAATACTTACAAACAGTTACATACTTACAGACAAGTACATAACTTACAAATAGTTGCATACTTATAGACAGTTGCATACTTACAAACAGTTACATACACGCACGGGGCTGCGTGGTCTCGAGGTATGGTGTCCGCCTCGAGTGCTGGAGGTCCCGGGTTCAGGCCCCGGTGAGGACCAGGATTTTTTTTAAAGAATCCACCGGGACTTCCAGTAATTTCCCCTGGTCTCTGGGTAGTGAGATCGGATGCCCGTGTGTATTGTTGCGCACGTAAAAAATCCCTTGGCAATTGGAAATCGAAAAAGAGTAGCCTAACGGCGCTGCCCGGGCAAAATTTCAAGTTAAAAATCTACCCAAGTATTTCACGATCCTCGGCGGTGCTACGGAGTTCGTGCACTGAGCTGAGTTTCTCCAGACTCAGGTTTGAGTTAGGAGGAGAACGGAGCACTTATGGGTTGCACCCGTGTGCTGTGATGTTGATCCATAAACTAAACTAAACTAAGTTCCATACTTACAAACAGTTGCATACTTTCAAACAGTTCCATACTTACAAATAGTTGCATACTTACAAACAGTTCCATACTTGTTTACAGCTCCATACTTACAGACAGTTGAATACTTACAAACAGTTACATACTTACAGACAAGTACATAACTTACAAATAGTTGCATACTTATAGACAGTTGCATACTTACAAACAGTTACATACTTACAAATAGTTGCATACTTACAAACAGTTCCATACTTAAAGACTTACAAACAGTTCCATACTTTTAATCAGTTCCATGCTTGTAAAGTAGTTTCATACTTGTAAAGTAGTTTCATTCTTACAAACAACTGCATACTTATATACAGTTGCAAATGCTGTTCAGTAATTGATTCCCTGGTCTAGAGGTTACACGACTTTCTCCGTAATCTCGTATACTCTCGTGAAATAATGTGACGTGCGTGAGAAACGGTGGCAGTTCTCTCGCGTTGGTAACTTACAGGGTATGTGAGCCGGTCGCTCAGAAACCAATGGCAAACTACTGAGTGTAATCTTGCCTAGTACATCAACAGCAGCTGAAAAAATGCTGATGTTGACTGCAGCGTCCTGTAAGGAATATGAAAAACAAAAATTCATTATGAGATCATTGATATGTGAGAACACAGCAGTTAGCTTAATGTCTGCGGTTCTATTTGTTATTGCTTGAATATGTTTATTAGTGGAAAGAAACTAGTGAGCACATAGATTAATTTCATCATCATTATCATCCAGTGCCTTGCTGGCGGACATAGATGATCATGCTTCTCCACAAGATGTGATCTCTGACGGCATGGATAAATTCATATTTAGTTGGAATGTGATACAGCACGCAGATTCTTTAAGACTGTTTCACAAAATAGGAGTGTCACATTATTATTTTATTATAACATAACCGTTCATTGGTATTATTCATTATTATCAAAATATTTTCATTCAGTTGTCATGATTATGTAAACACCATGCAACAATCAAGAATTCTTGTTGTTTACTTTAATTTATGATTGGATGCAATTGCACATCTGAAAAATGTGTCTTCATAGTCTTAGAGCATTGTTGTCATGAGACTGTTCCTCTAGTTAATAAATGGATGCAACACACATTCATGCCTACAACACACTATATTTATCAGGTAAATTGTAAACATTGTAAATTAGTTAACTGTTACAGTCCATCTCACCTGACCACAATTTCTGCCTGTTTAGTTTGTATCCCTTTATGGTATATTGCAGCATCTGTATGTGGATGAAAAGACCTTAAACAAAGAATTGCTGCTATCATAGTAGTTATTAGCACACCATTAGCTAGTTAATTAGTTTGTTAGTTGACAGATCATCTTCATTGCCATCGAACCATTCAGTCCATAAATGCTCGGATCCCCTCCTCAGCAAATCCCGCAGCATGTAGCGGCTAACAGCACCAGTTCTGTGTTGGTTTATTAATCTTCTGTGACTTCCTGCGTAGTGTTCTTGTTTGGCCACCGCTCTTTTAATTTGCTGTTCTCGCAGTCTGGCCATTGTTGTAGATTCACAGTCATCACTTGGTTCTCGCAACAGTCTTACTTCAGAATGTCAGCCTGGTCCATGGCGCATCCGCCCTCCACAGTAGCCTTACCTGCAAGCTTGTCAGTCCGCTCATTTCCTTGTACTCCCGCATGCCCTGGCACGAAGATGAAACTAATCTTTGCCAGCCGAGACCGCTCCAGAGACAGCAACCATTCTCTTCGGATCCACCCCATCTCTATCCTCTTGAGCATGCTCATTGAGTCGCTAAGGAAACATGCCCTAGTGAATGTCTGTGTCTCAAGCCATGTTATTGCTTTACTTACTGCCTTGACTTCCATAGTCAGGCTACTTGTGGTCTCAGCAAAAACACCAGAATCCTCCTTCACAATTCTTCCTCCAGCCTGAGCCGTAAAGGCCCATAAGTTTCTCACATGTCGGACGACCGACCCATCTGTGTAAATGACAGCATCACCGTCTAGCGAATTCTCGAAAATCAACGCTTGTACTTCTGCCTCCACAGCAGCCAGATTTTCTGTCTAGTTGGATGCAAACTGAAAAGGACGTGCAGAAATCTGTTGGCACTTGTACCCACTCCTCGCCAGGTTCTAAGTCCTCAAGTGAACACACCTGTTGAAGAATGTCTTCGGCTTGACCCATCCACGACGTCCTCTGTTTAACCTGCTGCCCTTCACCTTCATAGTTTCACTATGCAGTGGATGTTGTGTGTTTGCAGTGACTCTGAGGTAGGCGCATGCTCTGCAAACTTGTATTCTGTCTTCAATGGTTGGAAAATCAAGAAGGTAGCCCATTCTTGTACATTCAAGAATAGCGCATAGCTTCTTCTTCTTCTTCTTTCGTTCGCTTGAAATATGTATATCTGCAATGTCGTCTCTTGCATGAATTGAACTGTTTTTTTCAGTTCACACAGTGGTCCATAGAGTTTATCTTCCACTGTCATCTCTCTAGGCCAGAAGGTTTGCCTAGATATGTTATATTTTGGGCAGTCTTGGAGTATGTGCTCTGCTGTCTGCGACACCAATCCACATGTGCACATGGCTGTTTCACCAATCTTGAATTTTGTATACATGTGGTTGCGTAATCTATTGTGTCCTGTTCTCAGGCGCAGAATAATGACTTGTTCTGGTCTGTCCATAATGTGGTAGTCATCTTGAGCAGGTTTTGGTGGCTTTCTGACTGATTTGATCATTCTTTTCTTTTGGTGGTATGTAACGGGCACATCAGGCTGTTCCTCTTTGGCTCCTTCCTTAGCCAATTGATCAGCTCTGTCGTTTCCGGGTACTCCACAGTGGGATGGTATCCACTGTATGGTGACTTTATGCTGACTGCTAAGTTCAGAAAGTAGTGTCCTTAGTACTGGCAATTTCCCAGAGAGGAGCGCCTCGAGTACTGATTTTGCATCTGTTAGTAGCACCACAGGTTGAGTACCATTGCTGTTATTTAGTAATTTCTCTGTTGCTATCTTGATTGCCTCAATTTCGGCATCATAGTTATGGCAGTACTTTCCTGTCGGTACTCTGGCTGTGTCCCTAGTATTATTTGGGTATTCTATGTACACTCCCGCTCCTCCATTTCGAACAGCATTTTGTGCTGACCCATCTGTGTAGACTCGGATCCAGAGGTCCTGTGGGTATTCTTCATCAAGGAAGCTGAGAGTGGCTGTTCTGCGCTGCACACTGTTCTGTTCTTCCTTGTCAAATATTCCTCTCACTTTTGTCTGGATTTGTAACGATAGTCTATGCTCATCTTTCCATGGAGTTCGCTCTGGAATAGTTGTTAGGGGGATACCAACTGTGGGCAGATCAGTGGTTTCTCTGCAGAGTCGTTTGGCCTGGTGGATAAAACTACTTCTTTTCAACCGCCCCATAGCTAGGTTTTCAAATCTGTTCTTCATAGGGTGGCCTGGCAAGCTGAGGAACTTTTCTGCTTGTATTAGCGTTTTCGTATCTCTGCGCTCACTCAGTGCCTGTGTCCTCCCCATCTTCTCCATTTCCACTATAGGGGTTGATCTCATCCCTCCTGTGGTGACTCTAAGTGCTTGATTTTGCACCTTGTCCAGCTCTTGTAGTGTGGTATTTGATGCTGAACACCACGCAGTTGACCCATATTCCAGGTGTGGTCGTATGCTCTGTTGGTAAACTTTGCTAAGTATTTTCGTACTGGCTCCCCATGTGGTTCCACTTAGCTTTCTCAGGATGGCTATTTTCCTTCTGGCTTTTGCTACTGCTTTGTTGATGTGCTTTCTCCATGTCAGCTTGCCATCAAATGTTACTCCAAGGTATGTTGGTTCTTTATCTTCTCTTAGGGGTGTTCCATTTATCTGGATGATCCCTGCCTTTTGTTTTGGAGAGAGGGTAAATAGGGTTGTGCTGAACTTGTCAGTGTTTATGCTGACACACCATCTATTTGCCCATGCAGCAAATGTATCTACAGCTCTTTGTAGCAATCTGGTGGCCACTGATGCATATTCATTTGTGCTCCATAGAACCAGGTCATCGGCGTACATTGCCGCTTTAATTCCATGCGGTAGGTGAGCAACAAGATCATTGATGAAGATTAGAAAAAGTGTGGGGGACAAGACTCCGCCCTGGGGGACACCGTGACGCAGTAGTACTTTCTTGCTCTTGAGTCCGTCTATCTGTACTCGGGCTCTTCTGTTGTGCAAGTATGCTTTCACCCATTTGTACATTCTTCCATTGACTTTGCAGTTTCTCAGTTTCTTCATCAGACCTTCTTTCCAGACTTTGTCAAAGGCTTTCTTCAGGTCTATCCATGCCGCAAGCACCAGCTTCTTCTCTTGGAATGCATCCTCAATTTCTTGAGAGAGGTAGGTTGTCTGATCTTCCGTAGAGTAGCACTGCCTAAAGCCAGCCTGCTGTGGCACAAGGATGTTTTACTTTCAATGTACCACTGCAGTCTGTGATTGATGATGCGCTCCAGTGTTTTGCAGAGACAGCTGGTGAGGCTAATTGGTCTGTAGCTAGAGGCAATGGAACCATCTTTCCCTGATTTTAGGAGGGGTATCATGATTGCTTCTCTCCAGGCTTGTGGAACACTGCCTAAGGTCCAGCTGTTATTGAAGATCGCGCATAGCTTCATTCTGTATCCTTTCCATCCTTTCTATCTGCTTACGGCTGAGAGTCAGGATGGCCATTGCATACTCAAAAACAGAAAGGACCAGACCTTCGTATAGAAGACATAGATGGCGCTGCTCACAGTTTGCTGCCGCCATCACCCGCATCACAGCCAAACCCCGCTTGGCCTTAGTTATCATCTGGTCTATGTGCTCATTATAAGCAAGGCTTCGATCAAACTATCCCCAGGTAATTCATTGCCTGCGTTCTTTCCACCGTCTCTGAACACAGATTTACACTTGGTGTTGGGGTGTTGACAATATGATTATTCAACGAAAACCAAGTCACTGTTGCCTTTGTTGGGTTGACCATTGCCCCAGCCTCAACACACCAAGTACTTATGCGATTGAGTTCGGTTTGTAGTTCCACATCAACCTGATCTCTATCCTTACCCTGACGATACATTAAAACATCGTGGCATATGACAATGTCCTACCAGGTCCAGTGATCTGCTCACTGGTGATTCTCACAGTCTACGCGTTGAACAGTATAGAGATAATGGTGATCCCTGTGGTAGGCACAGATATATTGTTGTTGGTTCCGAAGTCCAACTGCCACATCTAAAAACTACTTTCCGTTGAAAGAGGGCTGCATCGATCCAACTAAGGAGGAATGGACTTATTTTGAGTTAAAGAAGCTGAAGCATTAAAAAATCCAATGGTACTCTGTTGTACGCGTCCTCAATATCAATCGCTGCAGCAAAAGTTTCAATGCCTGAGTGGAAACCTTCATAGACATGGGCAGAAACTGCTGCATTGATCCAGGTTTTTCTTTTTGGACGGTATCCATCCTGTGTAGGCGGGAAAACACCTTGCCTCTCTAGCTGGCTTGATATTTTCCTGGCAATTAACTTCTCCAGCAGCTTGCCTATTGTATTCTGCATGGTTATAACTCAATATCCCTGAATTTTTGTGTGGTCTTTGCCAAGCTTTGGCAAGGGAATCAGATAGCTGTGTAACCACTCCTCCTTGATGCTAGCACTCCCTATACTGTTGTTGTACATGTCTGTTAGTTTCTCTAGCTCATTGTCGGTACACCTATTGATGTTGTATCTTATGCCATCTGGCCCTGGAGCGCTGTTTTTTGATCGTCGAAGCACAGCCTTGATTTCTTTCACTGTCACTGTGTCTTCATCCAAAGTGTTCTAGGCCTTGCACCTGTCTGAGGTGACCTCCTTGGCAAGATTTCGGCCTCCCATGTCTGTCTGGTTTCTCTGCTCTAGATAGCGTTCAAAGAGGGCTTTGCCCTTGTCCTCGTCAGTCCTCTGCCAGATGAGGTCAGCACCTTGGAAGTCAGAAATGCTCTTATTCTTGACTACCCAACTCATGCTTTTATGTAGTCGCCAGAACAATTTCAGTTACTTGTCTGTGCTTACTCTTTGACACACTTCTGCCCATTTTTCAATTTTAACCACCATGACCAGTTATTTTTACATAGCTTACTTTTGTGTGCATCTCTCTTTCTAAGTGCATGCAGGGACTAGGATGGCCAGCTCTATTCTTCTTGGCATTTTGCCATCTCCTTACAGCACTACGCTTATCCACCCAAGCCTTCTTCACCTCGAAATTCCACCAAGGTGGCTGCTCTCAGATTTTTTTCCTGCCCTGAAGCTTTCTGCGCTTGTCACATCTTATTTTACTCACCACATCTTGCCCTGTACTGTCATACTGGAAAGTCTTGACCGTTAACTTGTGCTGCCTGGTTCTGCCTTTCTCCACCAATATGCTGCAAGGGTGGTGGTCGCTGCCATGGTGTCCTAGGACACCCCATCTACACACTGTAGTGAGTGAAGGAGAAACCAGCGCCAGATCAATAGCACTGTCCTCATCACCTGGACGGCTTGCTGTCCTGGTGACACAGCCACTGTTGATACAAACCAGGTCAATGGTTTCAAGTGCAGTCTCGAGCTCCTCCCCCTGTGTGTTGGAGGAAATGTTTCCCCATGATCTTCCTTTAGCGTTGAAATCGCCACAGAAAATAACATTTCTCTCGTGACCTAATGTGTCACTTAAGCACTGCCACTTCTGGGAATCCATACTCGCGTTGCGTGCATAAACATTAACCAACACGAATGGTAGACTGGATTGAACTCTTACTGTCTGTATTTGTATATCTTCACTGTCCCAACTGGACATGTCTAGCTCTGACGCCACCATGCTGTCGCAAATGAGAATCGCCATTCCCAGATGTCTTCTGTTGTAGAAACATTTGAAGCCGGCAATTCGGAGTAGCTGATCACCCAGTCTCGTCTCCTGGAGCGCTACAATGTCATTCTTGTAAACAAGGTTTTCTAGAATAGGGCCCCGTTGTTTTACACTGGCGCAGTTCCAATACAGAATACGGATATTCCTGAGGCCCAGACGGTCACACTTGAGTCTAAAATGCCTGAAACCATCATGCTTACCTTGTTTGCGGCCTACACGGCTCCCGTGTCGCCTTATTAGGTTGACTGCCCACCGCTCGGAGAACACACCTTGTTCCGCCATGTTGAAAAAACGAAAACCACAGAACCACACACGCTGCGAAAAATTCACTCAAGGATTGCTTCGCTCAATGCACGAAACTCCGTAGCATTGGCGCAGATCTTGAGTAGAAACTCCTGGTTTTACATCCTGGCACACAAATTACACGCAAGAGATGAATAAATCCATCTCCTACGTGAAAAAGTTAACGATCACAAAACAACACGACCGTCCGTCGCCATCTTGAAACCGGAAGTCAGCACACCATTATGTGGGTAAGGCACACATTGAGGAAACTTGTTAATAGTGTCATTAGAAAGAGACCTAAAACATGCGGAGAAGAGAGAGACAAAGATTAATAATATGGGGAAGGTACAGAGGAAGGCGAAGGAGATAGAATATTTTGGTTGAAACCCTATGCTTCTTTGGGAGATAACAGGAAGAAGAAGCAGCAGCACCAACTTTTATAATCTCCAAAACGTGTGAAAATAAGTAAAGGGCATTGTCGGCTAATATTATATGTCATTTTTGTTATGTGTGGACCAATTTCACTATGCTATGCTTGACTGCACAGTTGTAACTTGTGAAAGTACCATGAGACATTTTGTCTCAGAAATTGTTTTAACATTACAATCATAAATCTTAATTTCAGGTTCATATATATGTATAGATGATTTGGTTTGGGTTGTTAAAGCATCACTTTCATTGCACACAGATACCTTCATAAATACCCCAGTCTCCTCTCAGAAATCACATTTTGAGAATCTTAGCACAGTACATGAACTACATAGCTTCAGTTTAGGGTTAAATGTGTGTAGTATATACCAGAATCACATATGCTATAAATATTCATTTTTTAGTATATATTTGGACAGTGGTTTATTCAGCCTGAATTCTTCAATTTCCAACTGCCAGCGATCTTGTAGCATACACATTAGTTCTCCCAGTTTTTATCCCTTATCTGAAAATGTAGATACTGAGTCTACTACAGGAGGGGAAAGGGGAAGAATACTCTTCTTTCCATATGTTTTTTTTTTATTTGTATGCCCCGAAGTGCGGCGTCTCCATGGTGAAGTGATTAAGGGTGCAGTTCGTAATCCTGCGAATCGCGTTCAAAACACAGCTGCGGGCGCTTTGGCAGCAGACCACCTTGTGTTGGGATTTTTATAGAATGGTATGGGTGCCGGTCGTTCAGAAAGCAATGGCAAACTACTGAATGTAAACTTGTCAAGAGATCACAAACAGCCAAATAAGGCTGTAAAGTCCTGTAAAGGATATCCAAGTCGCTTTTAACATGTGCTGAAATATGTAATTCCTAAATCCTTTCAGACTGACCATGTTCACAGTTGGGCTAAAGAGATGACTACTGAGGTGAAAGTCTTTGACGTGGCAGATAGTAAACTGTCAGTGAGAATTAAGACGGAACAGCCTGAAGTAGATGGGGAATACCCAGATCAAGATAAGAGTAAGTCAGTTATATCAGAAAAGAAGTCAGTTCAAATTGTTCTTTATGATGTAATTTTTGAATTTTGTCTGTATTAATGCATTTCCATGTCATCTCTGTTGGCCAAGTATATATGTTCTGCGCTCCCTAAGTCATCATATGCCAGTGTCACTTTGGCTCATATCTACCTTTAAGTAAGAAAACAATACTTCCATTTATTGTGAGCAGTGCAATGTCTGATTCACTCAGTTTTCTTCATAAGATGGACAGTCCATGGAAGGCAGCTCAAACATGAAAATACAACCTGGCCTGAGAAAGAAAGAATGAAAATACATGGACGTCTATGCCATCTGGCAAGGCTTGTGATGATGATCTATTGTGAGCAATGCAATGTCTGATTCATTGTTTTCCTCCAGTGGAAAGGAGGATTGAGAGTGTGTGTGTGAGAAAAGGGGGTGGGGGGTCTTTCTTGTTGTGTAAAGTGGAACCACCCCAGCCAGAAGATTAAGAGATAAGGTAAGAAAACTTTGATACACTAACCTATCTGTTGCTTTGTAGGCACCTTCAGCACCTTGATAAACTGACCTATCTATTACTATTTAGGCACTATCAGCACCTTGATAAACTGACCTATCTATTACTATTTAGGCACTATCAGCACCTTGATACACTAACCCACCTATTGCTATGTAGGCACCATAAGCACCTTGATACACTAACCTACCTATTCTATGTAGGCATCATCATCACCTTGATACACTATCATATCTGTTGTTGTTTGTCCATCAAGAATGATGATGACCATTCATTTCATCCAGTGGGGTTAAAAGTATGGAGCAGTTAGTTCTAAGATGGCTGATAAGGCCTATTTTGGCTCGAAATGTTCTTTGACAATGTGGGCAAAGAATGCTGATGTTCCAGGAGGAGGATTTCCTGCAGTGGTTTTTCTCTCCAGCCTTTTCTTCACAGCTCTTGCAGTCCTGGTTGCTTCACAAGTGACTGCACCATTATGTAATGATGTACGCCATGAATTACGGTCATTAGCAGTAGTCTCCAAGGTGTCAAGGTGATTTCAAAAGCTTTCAGTGCGATTTTCAGTGTCTTTACAGCATTTCCTCTGGCTGCCTTGGGAGCAGTTACCACAACGCAGCTCACCGTAAAAAATTTGTTTAGGGAGCCAGTGATCTGGCATACGAATTAAGTGACCAGCCCAGCGAATCTGATTTGTCATTAGTAGAGTGGATACTTGGCATGGACGCTCTTTCAAGGACTTCAGTGTCTGGGATCTTGTCATGCCATTTAATCTTCAATAGCTTCCTAAGGCAGACTGTGCAGAAGTGGTTTAATTTCCTAGCATGTCGCTGATAAACAGTCCAGGTTTCACAAGCATATTGCAGTGTGGATAATACACCTGCTTTATAGACTTTCAGCTTTATCTGCAGGCTTATTCCATTTCTGTCCCATAATTCTTGTACAGTCTGCCAAAGGCTGCGCTACCATCATATCTATTGCTATGTAGGCACCATAAACATCTTGATACACTATCCAACCTATTGCTGTGTAGGCACTATCAGGAGATATGTCTGTGGGAGGGGCAGCTCAGACACCAAAACACAACCTGGCCTGAGAAATAATGTATCAGCTATGGTGCACACACTCAACATAAGAATACACACATTGACCAGATGTTATGTAACAGACTGACCCTTGAGTTACGAACACATACATGCACGCATGTGCGTATGCACCCATACATGCACATATATCCACGCACACATACATACGCACACACACATACATCCACACACACATACGCACACACACATACATGCACGCACACATACATACGCATGCACACATACATCCACATGCACGCACATACATACGCACACATACATACGCTCGCATACATAGCTTGAGAGAACGGGGTGGCGCGCCGCCGATTTAGAATATATCATCTTTGGGTATACTGTGATGTGTACCGCGAAGAACAAGTGTAAGTGGCTTCAGCTATATTCCACAGAACTCTGTGATCATAGCTGTATGAGGGAGTACTGCAGGGCACATGCAGTTCAGGTGCGGAAAGGAACATGCACCAAGCCCTGCCAAGGTTGTGGGAGGGGATTCACGAACTATCTAACACTATGTAGGGAGTGTGGTTAAAACTGCCGCCAGCCACCGAACGTGGTACCATGAAAAGGTGAAGCCCTTTAAAGCAGAGTTTTGACGTTTGTCTATGATCACAGAATTTTGAATTTCAATTAGAGACATTGAATAATATGTTGTACATATACACTCACCTGCTAGACGGGCGAAGTTGTATATTTAGCCATGCCTACACTCAGACAACTACAACAGCAAGCACGTGACTATGGGATGCCATACAGCCAGCGGAACAAAGCCACCCTCATCAGAGAACTCAACCATGCGCGCTGATTTTGTTTGTTCGGAAGTGCTCAAGCGAGCGGCCGAGCGGTACCCAGCGCTGCAAGGGCAGGTCCAAGACGAGGCCCAACGCACTCAGGAGTGGGAACGGCTTGAAGCCGAGACCACCGCAACCCTACAGCTCGCACGCAGGCCCCCACGAGGGCTAGCCGCTGAGCCACCGTGCCGTGAGCGCCCCATTCTGCGCCACGAGCCAGCCGCTGAGCGACCTATCCCAAAGCCACGCACATCCCGCCATGAGCCAGCCGCCGAGCCAGGACAGCTTGTCTTGGGTTATGTAGGTCCGAACGAGCCGCTGGAATATAGGGTTCGGCGAGAGGAAGCTTGGGGTTTGATAGACTACCGGGCAACTGTGCCCGAAGGGGGCATATATCCAGACGCTACAACATTCCTCAACCTTATGTTCCCACCCACCAAGGCACTAATAGAGAAAGCGTTAGAGAGGTATGGCAGCGTCAAAATGTATATATGTCTACATGCAAAGTATTGGGACAAAACAGTAAAACAGGCCAGATTATCTATGCGGAAGCCTACCACGGCAGCAGGAACTATGAGGTATTACATACCGATGATATTGACGAGGGGCTGGAGCTGGCCAAAGCCAAGATACTCCACGACATTGAACTATTCAAGGCAAGCGGGTCAGGATGGAAGTTTAAGAATTGCCTACAGCTAGACCTCCGCCTCTCACGATATCAACCATTCCACGGCAATAGTTACATTGCAACACCCAAGGTAATCCCACCACGAAGCGTTGTGAATGTGAAGAATGAGGACAACCGCTGCTTCGAGTGGGCCATCCTCTCAGCCCTCTACCCAGCACCCAACAACGTAGACAAACTGTACCATTATAGAAGCCACCTAGGCGAGCTAAACTTCAAAGGAATTGAGTTCCCAGTATAGCTGACCAGCATCGGTAGATTTGAGAACCAAAATCCCACCATAGCCATCAACGTCTTCGGGTGGGAGGAGGGGCCAGTACTCCGGAAATCTGCCCACAGGCGGAACCAGATCAACCTCCTACTCCTGAGTGAGGGCGACTCCAAGCACTACGTCTGGATCAAGGACACGGGGTGGCTGCTATACAGAGACAGCAAACACAAGGGTAAAAAGTATCCATGTCTCAACTGTCTCCATGTATACTCCACCCAGAGCCTCTTGGACCAGTATGAGCCGCTCTGCCAAGGTATCAACACAGAATGCCAAGTGAGCGTCATGCCAGAGGAGGGGAAAAACACCAAGAAATTCAAAGACTACCAGAGACAGATGCGGGCACCATACATCGTATGTGCAGACTTCGAGACGTTGAATGTCCCTGTACAAGGCGCAGCGATGGACCCAAGCCAGAGCAACACACGACTGCTAGCCGAGCAACCCGCATGCGGCTTCGGCTACACCATCGTGCGCTCTGACGGTCTCACCACAAACTCCGTCATATATAGGGGGGAGGACGCCACTGGCAAATTCCTCCAGTACCTGGGGCGAGAGGTGGCCACCATCCGCCAGCACCTACAACGACCAGCCCCAATGAAGATGACCGAGAAAGACCTCGAAAACTTCGCCACAACCACCACCTGCCACATCTGTGAAGAGCCGCTGGGGGTGGACAAGGTGAGAGACCACTGTCACATTACCGGTAAATACAGTGGGGCAGCCCACAACACCTGCAATCTATTATCGCTCATCTCCAAAGACAAGCCAAAGGTGCCAGTAGTCTTCCACAATCTAAGAGGGTACGACTCTCACCTCATCATGCAGGTGGCAGGCAAGATGGATTGGAAGAGAACCGTATACAAGAAGAAGAATGGCAAGTGGTTGACGGAGCAGGTGGACGATGCAAAGATCACCTGCATACCAAACAACATGGAGAAGTATGCCTTCTTCACAATTGGGCTGCTGCGGTTTATTGATAGTCTCCAGTTCCTGAACAGTTCTCTAGACACCCTGGTTGAGAATCTAAGCGAGCTGACACCATTCTGTTGCGGCAAGCCAGCTGCCCTAGAACATCTCAAACGTGATGTGATGTAATATCAATTGGCAGATGTGGGACATGCAAGGCCAATGTAGAGAAACACACCCCCTGGACTGTGTTGAAGGGCAAGTTCAGGGCCATGTTAAGTCATGGTGGCTCACGTCTCCTGCTCCGCTAAGGGTGGATATCCCTACGAATACATGGACAGCACCGAGCGGTTCAATGAAGACTGCTTACCACCCAAAGAGGCCTTCTACAGCAAGCTCACCCGAGAAGGCATCAGTGATGCCGACTACGCCCATGCCCAGAAAGTGTGGCAGGAGCTCGGCTGCAAAACACTCGGAGACTACCATGACCTATACCTGAAAGCAGACGTCCTCTTGCTGGCCGATGTCTTCGAGGTGTCCCAAGACACCTGTATGAGTGTGTATAGGCTTGACCCAGCCCACTACATCAGTCTGCCAAGTCTAGCATGGGACGCACTCCTAAAAAAGATGAAGGTCCAACTCGAGCTCCTGGCCAACCAGGACATGCACCTCTTCGTTGAGAATGGCCTCCTAGGGGGTGTGGCCATGGTCTCAAAGCGATATGCAAAGGCCAACAATCCCGTGTCTCCAGATTACACCCCCGAAGCACCGAAAACATGGATCATGTATCTCGATGCGAATAATCTGTACGGTTGGGCGATGATGCAATACCTCCCCACCAGCGGATTCCAATGGGCCAGCCCAACCCTCGAGGAGGTACTGAGCACACCAGATTATGCGCCTGAGGGCTGGCTCATTGAGGTAGATATGAAATACCCGGAGCACCTGCATGAAGCCCACAGTGATTATCCACTAGCGCCAGAAACAATGTCCACCCCAAAGTGGTGGTTGAGTGACTATCAGCAAAAGCTTCTGAACGAACTGGGGGGTAAGTTCACGGAGCAAATAAAGCTAGTCCCCAATCTCCGCAACAAGGAGCGGTACATTGTTCACTACTGCAACCTCAAGCTCTATCATACCCTAGGCCTACAGGTCACCAAGATCCACAGAGCCATCAAGTTCAATCAATCTCCGTGGATGAAGCCATACATAGAAATGAACACAGCCCTGCGTGCCGAGGCCAAGTCGGAATTCGAGAAGGACTTCTTCAAACTGATGAACAACGCAGTCTTCAGGAAGAGTATGGAGAACGTCCGCAAACGTATCAGAGTCGACCTTGTCCGGGCCTCAGAGACCGACCAACTCAGACGATTGATAGCCAGCCCCAACTTCGAATCACGCACCCTCTTTGGAGGTGGATTGATTGCTGTGCACAGCATCAAGACCAGAGTCCTGCTGAACAAACCATTCTTCTTCGTTCATCCGGAGTTTTTTTTTTCGGATGTGATTGCGTTGTGCCTGTTTACAGCAGAGCTGCGTTCTTGCGCCGTTAGGCCGACACATCCGACTTCTGCGGGCATTTGTTGACCGGGTTAACCTTCCCGGGGGTTTCTTAGGACGTTTGACTCTCACTGTTGTGGTGTTATCCCCCATCCCAGCTGGTCCATATAGAACAGCCAAAGATCCCGGTCAGCCCTCAAGGGAAGGCAGGGGCAGACCATGGGCATTCCCCGCCATCCAAGGAGGCTTCCATACTTGCAGAGCCGATACATAGCGCTCTGGTACTGGGCTCACCCAAGGAATCGTCACGTCCTGCACATGGCTGCTTAGCCTCACTTCCGTATATTGGGCCTTCCGTTCACCATAGGCTGTTCTTCCGGAAACCAGAAGTATGCAGTCTGCAGATGACATCCACACAGTGAGCTTTCGATTCGGACTTTCCATGTAATGGATTTGCTATCCAAGCAATATTCCATTTCGTGCCACTAGGACACTTTTCCACCTTTTATGAAGTCCACACAGTGGGCTTTTGATTAGGACTTTCCACGTAATGGATTTGCTATCCAAGCAATATTCCATTTCATGCCACTGGGACACTTTTCCACCTTTAATGAAGCCCACACAATGGGCTTTTGATTCGGAATTTCCACGTAATGGATTTGCTATCCAAGCAATATTCCGTTTCGTGCCACTAGAACACTTTTCCACCTTTTATGAAGCCCACACAGCAAGCTTTCGATTTGGACTTTCCACATAATGGATTTGCTATCTAAACAATATTCCATTTCATGCCTCTGGGTCTTCATGCACCTTTAAATGTCAACCTGTATGCAGTTAAAGTAAGCTGCGGTCAACTTTAGCTTGTTGATATCTCCATAGAGCTTGTCCTCAAATGAAGCAGGTGTGGGCCAAAATATCTTTCTCTGTTCTGCATACGTTGGGCAATCCTGCAGCAAATGTTTTGCTGTCATTTTTTTCCAGTTCTACAATTACATTCATCGGTATCTCCTATCTTTAGTTTATTGAACAAGTGGTATTTCAGCCTGTTATGTCCTGTGCAGAGTCTGAAGATTGCTACTTGTTCTCTTCGGTCGAGTTTATAATATGCATCATCCTTCTGATGGCCTGGATGCTCTGATTCCCATTTGGTTCTATAAGTGCTTTTTATCAACCTCTTTGCCTCATTATAGGTTATGTCTATGTCAGGCTGTGGTAGTCGTCCACCCTCTTTTCCCAGTCTGTCAGCCTCTTCGTTTCCAGGTATACTGCAATGTGATGGGATCCACTGTATTACAACTTTTTTGGATTTCTGGCATAGACCATGGAGTGCTGCTCTTAGGTCAGTTAGTTCTGTGCTGTTATTGCTCTTCAGTATTGAGACAACTGACTTTGCATCTGTGAAGATAGCTATTTGCTTCTCTTTATTTTCTTCCATCAGGAGCATTTCTGCTGCAGTTTTCAAAGCCTCTACCTCCGCTTTGAAGTTACTTGAAAATTTTCCAGTTGCCATTGAATGTGTTTTTTTCACTCCATTTTTTAAATTTAGGAGAATTCCTCCTCCTCCATTCTCTATTGAATTTTTGGCTGATCCATCTGTATATGCATGGGTCCAATTCCTGCTTGGGTAATGTTCTTTTATGTAGTTTAGGGTTATTTCTCTTCTTTCGGTTTCATGCTGAGTGTTCTTTTTCTCAATACCAGGAATGTTTTCTATCATCTCAGGCAGTTGCTGCTGTCTCCAAGCTGGGAACTTGTGTGCATTGTGTATGGGCTTGACTGTTGATATGTTAAGTATAGGATCTGCCCTAATCCTTCGTTTTGCAGTTTCTACAAAGTTGCTACGCTTCAGTCTTCCTTTTCCAAAACCATTAAATCTGTTGTACATAGGGTGGTCTGTCAATCTTCTAAATTTTTCTGCTTGTTGCTGGGCTCTGCTATCTCTTCTATCCTGCATTGGTTGTAAACAAGTGATCTTTTCTAGTTCATTAATAGGCGTTGTCTTCAGGCTTCCAGTTATGATTCGCATTCCTTGGTTTTGGACTCTACTTATTTTGTTAAAGTTTGACTTAGCTGCTGTTGCCCAAGCTGCAATGCCATATTCCAGTACTGGCCTCACCCGTCCAGTATATAACTTCTTGAGAACTTTCTCATTTGCTCCCCACGTTGTACCAGCAAGCTTTTTCATGATTGCCATTCTCTGCCTTGCTCTTGTTCGATTTTTCTCAACCTGTGTCTTCCATGTCAGGCGACGATCAAAGGTGACTCCTAGATAGTTTGGATTTTCTTCATGGCGCAATATTTTTCCATTCAATACCAGCTTAGGTTGCTGAGTTTTATTTGAGAGGGAGAACACTGTGCATGTTGTTTTCTCCTCACTTATCTTCACTAGCCATGATTTTGACCAGTCCTCTAGCACTAATAAGGCTTGCTGTATTCTGCTGTTAGCTGTACTAATATATTCTTCAGATGTCCATATGGCTAGGTCATCTGCAAAGGAGGATGTGTGTACTCTGGCTGGAAAATTTTCTGTGATGTCATTTATATATGCTAGGAATAATGTTGGTGAAAGAACTCCTCCTTGGGGGACACCTTGCTCCAGCAGCATCATTTTGCTTGTTTGTCCTTGTACTTTTGTCCTGGCAGTTCTGTTCTCAAGGTAGTGGCTGATCCATTTATACATTTTTCCACAAACATGCATGTTTTGCAGTTTTACTTTCAGTCCTTCCTTCCATACTTTATCAAATGCTTTTTCTAAATCTATCCAGACTGCTAGTGTGTGCTTTTTCTCTTGGAAGGCATCCTCTATTTCCTGAGCTATATAGGTTATTTGATCTTCAGTGGATCTGTACTTTCTGAATCCTGCTTGGTGTGGTGTTAAGAGTTTGTTTTCTTCCAGATGCCATGTTAGCCTGCCATTGATAATGCGTTCCATTAATTTTCCTACACAGCTGAGTAGACTGATAGGTCGATAGCCATTTGGTTCTTCCAGGTCTTTTCCTTTCTTTGGGACTGGTATTAGTATAGCTTCCTTCCATGCCTGTGGGACTATTCCTCTCTTCCAGCTGTTATTTAGGACTGCTAATAGTTTCTTTTTTGCCTTGTTGCCTAGTCCTATTAGCATTTCATTTGTGATTCCATCCTTTCCTGGTGATTTATTCTTTTTTAGGGTATTCATTGCCTGTTCCATTTCTTCCATTGTTAGATTTGCCATCATATATTCTGCTGCTGTCTCTGTATTTCTATGATGTATCTGTTTGTCTTTGATTGCTTTCTTCTGTTCGGTTGTAATATCAATGTGGTTTGCATTTGCATAGTGTTCCATTAGTGCATTTGCAGCTTTTTTTCCTGTAAGCAAGGCATTTCCTTGTTTAATTGTTATTTGTTTGTTTCTAGGTCCTTCATTGTTCATGGCTTTCACTAGTTTCCATAGTTTGTTTCCATCCCTGTCAAAATTCAGGTTTTCTGTTTTTTCCCTCCAACAATCTCTTGTTGTTTGATTTACTGTTCTTTTATATTTTGCTGAGATGGCTTTGAGAGAGATGTTCGCTTCAATTGTTTGTTCTCTCTCTGCTGTCTTCCTGGCATCTTCTACTTTGTCCTCCAAACTTTGTAGTTCTTCAGTCCAGTATGGTTTGTAATTTTTCCTCGCTCCTCTAGGAATGGACTCAGTGGCTGCCTGTATTATCGCTCTGTTTAGACTTTCCACCATTTGCTTTATGTTGCCATATCGTGTATTTATGTTTTCACAATATTTGTCTGTTAGTATGGCAAATCTGTCCCAATCTGCTCGTTTGTAATTCCAGCGGGGCAAGGGCTTTTGCTCCTGTGGAACATACTCCATATTCATTAGAAGCTTGATTGGTCTGTGGTCACTACCTGCTAATTGGTCCAGCACATGGCGATCGATTTTGTGGAGGATGTCTCCTGTGCAGAAAGCTAAGTCTGGAGTAGAAGTGGTAAGCCATCTTCTGGAGTAGAAGCTCGGTGTGTCATCCGCTTTGTTGAGTAGATGGAGATTTGAGTCTATTTCCCAGTCCTCCAATTCATCTCCTCTTTTGTCAGTATCTGGGTATCCCCATCTTTCTGAACGGCTATTAAAGTCTCCGACAATAATGCAGTTTGTGTCAGTTATTTTCATGTTTGAGAGTGTAAGGTCCTTATCTGCTGGGCTATACAGATTGTAGATTCTTATTTTCACGTCCTTTATCATTATATCAACACCTATAATTTCTGTTTGGTTGTCAGAGATCACAGATACTTCGCTGCAAGGTATTGTATTTCGTGTAAGTATTAGAACTCCTCCTTTGTGTCCTTCGCGGTCGAAACGTGTGGCCTGATATCCTCTGACTGAAAATTTGCGATTGCCATTGAGGTGTGTCTCTTGAATGCATGCCACATCTATTCTATCTTTATGAAGACGCTGTGTCAGGGATTCTTTCTTGTTATAAACTCCTTCGGCATTCCACTGTAGTATGTTTAGTGTCCGGGGTATTTGGTCAATAGCTCTTAACCTACTCCTCTGTGCCTTGACTCCACAGCACAGGGGAAGGTGACCACCAGTAGTCATGGGTGGACCCCCTCGAGGCAGGGGGCCCGGCACTATCACCGCCTGATGGGACTTCACGGGATTAGCACCATAACGATTAATTTTCATCTGTAGCATCATGAAATGATAAAGTTACGTTGCACTTCTTTGTCAAGCCTGTGGCTCAGTACATCCGATTTCGACAAGCACTTTTCGGGATGCTTTCCCTAGCCTTTGACTGTCCCCAGTCTACCTACAAGGCAGCAGGTTTGTGCGTCACTTCGTCTGGTCCCTCTCCCTTGACCTGTCCGACATGGGTGACCCTACCAGTAGCTGTGCTACCGTCGGCATAGCTCTTGGGGTCATTGGAACGCTCAAGCCCCTCTACCTCGTCAAGGTGGACGCACGGCAGAGGGGGAACAAACCATTCTATTGTGGGCAGGCAATCCTAGACCTGTCCAAGCACCTCATGTATAGTTTCTGGTACAACAAGCTCAAACCACAATGCGGTGATAGACTCGAGCTTTGTTATACAGACACCGACTCTCTACTGTTCCAGGTGGAGACTGATGATGTGTACGCTGACATGAAAGCCCACCCTGACTGGTACGACTTCTCGGACTACCCACGAGACCACCCCAACCATTCGACAGCAAACAAAAAGGTGGTCGGCAAATTCAAAGACAAAAGCTGCAGCCGGCCCATAGCCGAGTTCATAGGCCTTAGACCAAAGATGTACTCAATCCTAGAAGCCACCATCAAGAAAGCCAAAGGCGTCTCCAGAGTAGTTGTGAAAAAGGACCTCAAGCGTGAACTGTATAAGGACAGCCTGTTTGGCCGGCGAGAATACAAGCACACACAGATCGCCATACGGAGCAAGGGTCACCAGATAGGGGTCTATGAGATGAATAAAACATCCCTGAACCCCATGGACACGAAAAAATGGATTTGCGCCGATGGTGTTACCACAAGAGCCTATGGACATATCGCCACGGAGCGTGAAATAGAGCTCATGTTCATCAAGCTCTTTGGTCTAGAATCCGGCTAGGGGGTAGCTGTGTGTCAGGAGGCACAACGAGCAGTTCCTCGCGCACAAATCCACGAGCTGGTCCATCCAGCAGGTAGTAAAGAGTGGGCTGACCCTCTTGCTGGGTGATATGGTGAATCTAACAGGGTTTAGATAGGAGTGCGTGCCTGCTATATAATAATAATTTTTTTTATTTTGTGTGTGATTGATAGGAGACCAGACCATCATATTAGCATAGCAGTAAGAATAGATTATAGACGTATGACTCGTGGACTCTGAACTGCTACTTGTCAGTCTGGTTAAACTGACTAGTCTAAAATGGTTGAACTATTTCAAGGGGTGAGGGGGCATGCTGCCAAGTAGTAGCGCAGAGAAAATGACGCAAAAGAAAGAGGGAGCAAAACTCCAGAACCAAAACGTACATAAAACTAGGCATCTGACGTAGAACGGAGATCACATCAGAATTGTTTGTCAATAACAACGAACATTCAGATCACAGAGCTCCATTAGAGAGGCAGCACGTTTAACTTATCTAGAGCTAAGAAAGATATTTTACTGGCAGGACAACCGTTTTCATGGCCAACACGTATTAGCAAAGAGAACCAGAATAAGATGGCATCTTACATTTTAAGATAAACATTTTGGACAGATGCGGAGGACCAGAGATGAGACCTAGAATTTTACAGCAGAAGGACACTTTGGCAACCTTGGAAGGACAGAAGGACGGCGATATGAAACTTTATAGTTCTTACTGGTTAGTCTGGTCAACAGTTCAGGATTTATAATTCATGTTTTTATGACCGTCCTGTCTAGAAGTTATAGACCCGGTCGAAGCCTATGGTAATTCATAAATTGTCTGATTGACCACTCAACACAAGAATGTCGGCAAATAAACTTGGCCTCATCAGTTAGATCGCCAGCTTTCGAGTGAGTCCTTTTCATTGATGTTTTCAGTTAATGCTTCGTTGCTGGATCATTGTCTGCAACCCTAGACCTTGTTTGAATTGAGCTTCTGTATTGGAAATTATGCCAGATAGATCATAGCAGTCAGGCCCATGTACAGATAACCTTGCCACTGTTTCAAGAAAAATAAATGAATAAAGTTAGAATGTTTATTTCCGCAAATAAGTAACAGAGATCAGCATGGCCGAATGGATAAGAGTGCTTGTTCTGAGAGCTGGTTCATCCCCTACACCAGTCAGTTGGACTAAAGTGTTGACTTTTCGTCCTTGACTTGAGAAAATAAATTACAAGTACCTCTGAGGTCGGAGTGGGTTCATGGGGGACACTGGTAATAGGAACAGCTAATCTACTAGAAACTGTAGCATTGTATGGACTATGCTTGAGTTGAAAGCAAGCGAACACACACACAAAATGCAAGTAACTAAGATCACACAACTCAGGGTAGTCAGGTATTTGCCAAGACCACACCACATCTCACACTTATGTAGCACAAACAAATAAATATGCATAATGGGAACATAACCACATATAAATAGCAACAATACTCAATGTTTTAAAATATACCAGTGTTCACTCTAGGAGAGATGTCAAATTCAAATTAAAATAGTCTACTCTAATTCTTCAAAGAAGACTATCTGTATTTCTTTAAAGATTAAGAAGACAGAAATACATGGCATTGATGATAATTCTGTTTTTATGTACCAGTTCATGCAAACCAAACTTTGAAATACAAGCACATCATGTACACACACAAGACAAGAAATAATCTTTGATTTAAGGAGATAGTCACTGGAAATGTTAATGTAGAAGCAAACTTGTTGCAAAGTTAATTTTAAAAGCTTGTATTCATTTATTGTATTCATGTGGTAGATACATTTACTTTATTGTTTTTTGTCTGCTACCTGAAATATCTATGAAGTGATTAACCTGAATTTATTGTTTGTAAATTTCAGAAACACTAACTTGTTCTCAGAATGTCCATTCCCTCTCCATGCATGAACATTCACGAATGGAGAAAATAATGCATGGTAACATGGACTTAAAGATTGTGGAACTAGAAATTTCAAATGTATTCTATAAGGACAGACATCTAAGGTTTGACAAAATGGTGGACATGACAGATTGTAGCAGTGATCATGAAATTACCAGAAACAGTAGAACAAAATCAGGAATGACTGAGAATTTCTGTGAGGCATCACAAGAGCATGATACATACGGCCAAATTTCAGAGAATGTATCTTCTCTTTTTGGAATAAACTCAGAAATATCTTTGACTGAGCAAGATTGCCAGTTTCAAAATAATAAGAGAACACATACAGGAGAGAGACCTTACAAGTGTGATGATTGTGGTGCATCATTTGCTCAAGCTGGCAATCTGCAGAAACACAAGAGAACACATACAGGAGAGAGACCTTATAAATGTGATGATTGTGGTGCATTGTTTACTCAAGATAGTCATCTGAAAACACACAAGATGTCACATACAGGAGAGAGACCTTACAAGTGTGATGATTGTGGTGCATCGTTTACTCAAAATAATGATCTAAAAAAGCACAAGAGAACACATACAGGAGAGAGACCTTACAAGTGTGATGATTGTGCTGCATCATTTGCTCAAGCTGGCAATCTGCAGAAACACAAGAGGACACATACAGGAGAGAGACCTTACAAGTGTGATGATTGTGCTGCATCATTTGCTCAAGCTGGCAATCTGCAGAAACACAAGAGAACACATACAGGAGAGAGATCTTATCAATGTGATGATTGCGGTGCATTGTTTACTAAAGATAGTCATCTGAAAACACACAAGATGTCACATACAGGAGAGAGACCTTACAAGTGTGATTTTTGTGGTGCATCGTTTATTCAAAATAGTGTTCTGAAAAAACACAAGAGAACACATACTGGAGAGAGACCTTACAAGTGTGATGATTGTGGTGCATCGTTTACTCAAGATGACAATCTGAAAAAACACAAGATGTCACATACAGGAGAGAGACCTTATAAATGTGATGATTGTGGTGCATCATTTACTCGAGATAGCAATCTGAAAAACCACAAGATGTTACATACAGGAGAGAGACCTTACAAGTGTGATTTTTGTGGTGCATCATTTATTCAAAATAATGATCTAAAAAAGCACAAGAGAACACATACAGGAGAGAGACCTTACAAGTGTGATGATTGTGCTGCATCATTTGCTCAAGCTGGCAATCTGCAGAAACACAAGAGAACACATACAGGAGAGAGACCTTACAAGTGTGATGATTGTGGTGCATCGTTTACTCAAAATAGCAATCTGAAAAAACACAAAATGTCACATACAGGAGAGGGACCTTATCAATGTGATGATTGCGGTGCATTGTTTACTCAAGATAGTCATCTGAAAACACACAAGATGTCACATACAGGGGAGAGACCTTACAAGTGTGATTTTTGTGGTGCATCGTTTATTCAAAATATTGTTCTGAAAAAACACAAGAGAACACATACAGGAGAGAGACCTTACAAGTGTGATGATTGTGGTGCATTATTTGCTCGAGCTGACGGTCTGCAGAAACACAAGAGAACACATACAGGAGAGAGACCTTACAAGTGTGATGATTGTGGTGCATCATTTACTCAAGATAGTCATCTGAATATACACAAGAGAACACATACAGGCGAGAGACCTTATAAATGTGATGATTGTGGTGTATCATATACTCGAGATAGCAATCTGAAAAAACACAAGATGTCACATACAGGAGAGAGCCCTTACAAGTGTGATTTTTGTGGTGCATCATTTATTCAAAATAATGATCTAAAAAAGCACAAGAGAACACATACAGGAGAGAGACCTTACAAGTGTGATGATTGTGGTGCATCATTTACTCGAAATAGCAATCTGAAAAAACACATGATGTCACATACAGGAGAGAGACCTTACAAGTGTGATGATTGTGGTGCATCATTTACTCGAAATAGCAATCTGAAAAAACACATGATGTCACATACAGGAGAGAGACCTTACAAGTGATATTTTTGTGGTGCATCATTTATTCAAAATAATGATCTAAGAAAGCACAAGAGAACACATACAGGAGAGAGACCTTACAAGTGTGATGATTGTGGTGCATCATTTACTCGAAATAGCAATCTGAAAAAACACATGATGTCACATACAGGAGAGAGACCTTACAAGTGATATTTTTGTGGTGCATCATTTATTCAAAATAATGATCTAAGAAAGCACAAGAGAACACATACAGGAGAGAGACCTTACAAGTGTGATGATTGTATTGCATCGTTTGCTCAAGCTGACAGTCTGCAGAAACATGAGAGAACACATACATGAGAGAGACCTTATAAATGTGATGATTGTGGTGTATCATTTGCTGAAGTCTGCAGTCTAAAGAAACACAAGAGACCACATACAGGAGAGTGAGTGTGGCGCATGTTTTACTTTATATTAGTTAGTCTTAGTTAGTCTTTCCTCTTGAGCCTAAGGCGGCGCATAGGGCAGAAGTCCTGACTCTCCATGCTTGGTGGTTGGCTGCTACCTGTTGTAGATCTTGGATATTTACTTGGCCATTTAATGAGCCTTCTCTAATGATGGTTCTACGCAGGGTCTCTCTTGGTCTTCCCCGTTTTCTTTTCCCTACCGGTGACCATATGAGGGCTTGGTAGGGGAGTCTTGTCCATTCTGAGTACATGGCCGATGTAGTTCCAACGGCGTCTTCTTATGAAATTGGATACTGTATCTTGCTTAGTCTCTTGTCTTATTTGCGTATTGGTTCTGAAGTCTGTCCAGTGGATGTTTAGAAGTCTTCTAAGACATTTGTTCTCAAAATTATCTAATTTTTTATCTAAAGCTACCGTTGATTTCCAACTTTCACATCCATACGTTAACACTGGAATCACACAAGAGTTGAAGATTTTAAGTTTTGTGTGTTTGCTGAGTGTCTTTGACTTCCAGATGTTTGACAGTTTATTGAAGGCACCAGATGCCAGTGCGATTCTAGATGATATTTCTGGTGTTGAGTCCCCTGTAGATGTCATTTTGCTTCCTAGGTATGTGAAGCTGTTTTTCAAGAACCTCGCTGTTCAATTTGGTGTCATCTGAACTGTTGGTAAGATCAATAGTCTTTGTTTTTGTGGTGTTAATTTGGAGACCAATTTGCCCTGAAACATTTTGGAGGTGGTTTATTTTCTCTTGGGCATCCGGGTGTGTTGAACTCAAAAGCACTATGTCGTCGGCAAAGTCCAGGTCTTCTAGAATTTTGTCAACCCAATGGATACCCATATTTGTGTTGTTTGTGCATTTGCGCATGACCCAATCGATAGCTATTCCAAAGAGCATCGGTGATAGGACACAACCCTGTTTCACTCCTGTTTCGAGTGAGAACCAGTCAGAGTTGCCTGTTTCTGTTCTTACACAGCAACATGTCTCTTTGTAGAAAGATTTGATGACATTGGTATATTTGGTAGGAAAACCATAGATGTTAAGAAGATTTCAAAGTGAAGGACGGTGGATACTGTCGAAGGCTTTTTGAAAGTCGACAAAGTTGGTGATTAATTTCGACTGGAATTCTACGGAGTCTTCAATGATTATTCTGAGGGTGAAAATGTGGTCTATGCATGACCGTTTTGGTCTGAAGCCTGCTTGTTCTTCTCTGAGCCTTTCATCTATAGCCTTTTTCAATCTCTCAAGTAACATGCTACAAAAAAGTTTTCCTAGTACTGACAATAGAGTGATACCACGCCAATTATTGCAATCAGACAAATTGCCCTTTTTAGGCAGTTTGAAAATTACACCATCTTTCCACTGTTGTGGTGGGGATTCGCTTTGCCGGATTTCATTGATCAGCTGTAACAAAAGTTTTAAGGTGTTCTCATCTGCTGCTTTCAGCATTTCTCCTGAGATGTCATCTTCACCAACAGCTTTGTTGTTCTTCAATTTTTTTTATGGCTGCTTTAATCTCTTCCATGGTGAATGACTCGCAGGAGGCATCTAGTGGGGGCATAGTAATTTCTCCATCCAGGTTTGGAACAGTTTCAGGCTGCGGTCCCATCGTTGCTTTTGAAGGTCATCGGATAACAATTGATTACCTTGTTTGTTTTTGATGGGTATATTTGGTGTAGGTGAGTGATTGCATATTTGCTTCATGATATGGAATACGGCTCTGTTGTTTCCAGTTCTGGCAGTTGCTTTGGCGTCGGAGGCCAGGCTGTGAATAAAGTTCTGTTTGTCTTTTCGTGCGCTTGATTTCACCTCTTTATCCAACATAGAGTATTTTTGCTTATGGGTTTCATATGTAGATGTGTCTTTTGCAGAAAGAAGTGTTAATTTTGCTTGTTTTCTTTCTTGTATCTTCGTCCAGGTGTTATCGCTTAGCCACTTCTTCTTCTGTCTTTGTACGTAGCCGACTGTGTTTGTCGCAGCATTTAGCAAGGTATTTTTTAGGAAATTCCAATTTTCTTCAATGTTGTTTTTAATATTCGCATTGCTCGATATACTTTCTTTGTTAGCATAGATGCTTTGTACCTCTGAATTGAATGCCAGTTGGTGTTCTTTAGTCAGTAGGGACTGTGAGCTTATTTTCTTAATTCTGGGTGATCTGTGCAGAGTCTTGAGCTTTATTTTTAGTTTGGCAATACAGAGATTGTGATCACTGCCAGCATCTGCACCTCTGTAGGCTCTGACGTCTTGTACTGATGAACGGAATTTGGCATTAATGCAAAAATGGTCTATCTGATTTTTTGTGATGCTATCAGGCGAGTTCCTATTACTTTATATAGTAGTTAAAAAAAGAAACAAAGAAGCGCAAGATTATACACACAAATGAGAAAGAACTTGCAAGAGTCAGGATTATCCTGGTTGTGATACAGAAACACAAGAGAACACATACAGGAGAGAGATCTTACAAGTGTGATGATTGTGATGTATCAGTTGCTAAAGTCGACATTCTAAAGGAACACATACAGGATAGTGAATGTGGCACATGTTTTACTTTATATAGTAGTTGGAAAAAAAAGAACCACAAGATTATACACACAAAGAAGAAAAGCCTTGCAAGAGCTAGATATTGTCCTGGTTGTGAAACTAGCCATCTGAAGTCATACGAGACAATATGTGTCGGAGAGAGACCTTACTTACATATGTGGCATGCAACAAGGTCAGTGGAGTGAACTGTCATAGCAAGCTGCCAAGCCTAATATTTCTAATAAATCTTGTCACTAGTTTTATTATAATAATAATCTGCCCAGTTCACACAAACTAAAACCAATGAACACAGAGTCTCAGTGCCATCTGTAAAATGCAGGAATTATTTATATGTCAGATTATATTTGCATACAGTAATTTGTCATCTACACACATCATCTATGTTTCTTTATGTTTTTGATTGCTAGCATTGAACTTAAGTGTAGCCCATATACATGCTACCACTTCTAGTGCACTGGACCAATGTTTGCATGTGAATTAGCTTTATCTATTATCAGTGTCTCTCTCTATCAGGTGAACCCATTCCAACTTCAGAGGTACTTGTAATTTATGTCCCCAAGTTAAGGACGAGAAGTCATTATTTTGGTCCAACTGACCGGTGTAGGGGTTGAACCCGCTAGTTTGGCATTAGAACATCAGATGTTTAAGAACAAGTGCTTTTATCCATTCAGCTGACCTCCATTATGTTTTGATTAACTACATGTACATACAGCAATTGTTCGACTGCTGAAATACACACACACACACACGTATGTTGTATTTTGGACAGTCTTGGAGTATGTGATCTGCTGTCTGTGGCACCAAACCACAAATGCATATTGCTGATTCACCAATCTTGAATTATATATACATGTGGTTGCGTAGTCTATTGTGTCCGAATCGTGGAGTCATCTTGGCATTCTAGATTAAGTTAGCCGGCTGGATAATGACAGCCTGGGTTTACGTTTGAGTGACTATTAGGAAAGTGCTATCCCACAGACTAGCAAGGTGTGTAATGAGAACTCAAGCTGAAGGGTATTCAGTGTTAACTCTTTCACTACCAAACAAAAACTGGGCTGTGACCAAACAGACATTTATGGCAGAAAATTGGAACTAGGGGTGTGTTACAATAATGATTTTAAAATGGTTAAGGTGGTAGAAGACCTATTGTATTACATATCAAATTAAAGAGGATTGCACAAGGAACATAACAGTGTTAATAATTAATTGATAGGTTACAAATATTATGACAATAATGAGAGGTTTAATAATAACAAATGAAATTAAAGAAGTAAAAATTATTTTAAAAACTGCACATATAAGGTGTTTTCTACACTCCTATACTGCTAATCATGTTTAATTTACTGAATAATCAAACAAACACCACTTGTCTTCAAGAATATAAACAGTATTGCGCATTAAAGTAACCCAAAAAGAAGTTTTGGTGCATATTCTGAACCATGTATTTTTCACAAATAATGACAAAAAATAATGGCTGAAATCTTGAAGGTGGGGTCTGTCACAGTAAAGTTATGAAAATGGTTACAATTGTAGCAGAAATGTTGTATTATATATCAAAATAAAGGGGATTGCACAAGGAATATGTTGGTAGGAGAATGTTTGCTTTAGGTTGTAAATAAAATAAAAATAATAATATAATTTGTAAAATAATTGGACAAAAGTAGGTAAAAATAATGTAAACATTGCACTTAGAATGTGTTTTCTACACTCCTATACTGCTAATCATGTTTAATTTACTGAATAATCAAACAAACACCACTTGTCTTCAAGAATATAAACAGTATTGCTCATTTAAATCACCCAAAAGGAAGTTTTGGTGCATATTCTGAACCATGTCTTTTTCACACAAATGAAAAAAACTAATGGCCGAAATCTGGAAATTGGTGTATGTCGCAATAATGTTATGAAAATGGTTAAAATTGTAGCAGAAATGTTGTATTATATATCAAAATAAAGGAGATAGCACAAGGAATATGTTGGTAGGAGAATTTTTGCTGTATGTTGTAAATAAAATACAAATAATAATATAACTTCTAAAATAATTTGTTAAAAAGAGGTAAAAATAATGTAAACATTGTACTTACCGAGGGGGCGTTGTTATCCAATATCCTGATCACTGCTAATCCAATTGAATTTACTGAACAAACAACACTATTCTAAACTATAAACACCATTGCTTCCAATCAACCATCCGAAAAGAAGTTTCGCCGCAGATTCTGAATCATGTATTTTTTTTTCAGACAAAAATTAGGAAAACACTTGGCAGATTTACATTTAATTGTCATGTCTGTTTGTTTTTATTTACTATATGTGGCAGTCTATTTGTGATAGGCTGCAACGCAAACTTTGGCGCACAAGTCTGGTCTATTAGTACAGCCGGAGCAAACAAAAGATGATATGTGTCGTTTAGTTCGAGTGCTGCAAAGTGTCGTTTAGTTCGAGTGCTGCAAAAAAACACAGTCTTTATTGACACCGACAAATTCTATTAAATGCTTGGCTCATGTAAATCTTTCGGCATAATTTCCTGCAACAGACTGAAATTCTTCGGCAGGCAGAGTGTCAAACTTTCAGGAATACTCTGAGCTACTTCGCGATGAGCACTTTCCTTTACTTGAAATCCTTCTGTAACAATTTTTTTCCTCCTTTCTCTGTTTGCCATATGGAATGTAGGATGTGAGCATTGATCTGTGCAATTTCAAAGATCTAGTAGTAGATATTCTTCCACCACGTAATGGTTTTCCTATCATGGATATTATAATATCCAACCATTTGGTCCATTCTGTCGCAGCCATTCATCGCCGTTTTATTTTCATGGAGACCATCTTCAGCTTGCTTTGCGGTTTTCGCAATCCGCTCTCAACAATTCTAACTACAGACTTGGTAGAGACAACAATGCATGGTTTTTTTAGCTTTGTTTAGCCCTTCCACCAAATAATCATATCATCAATGGACACATTTTCAAATGGGTAAAATGCTTCCTGGATATTCTTCAGAGTCAACAAGAGGATAAATTTTTTTTTTTTTTGGGTACCCTCAGGTTGACATACATGAAACATGGTGTGATAAATATATTATAATTTTCTAATTGATTACTGGGAAACGTAGTGGCAGTGCCACATACCAAGGAGTATATAAATGTGCACTTGTACACCGGTAGTCTTTGATACATGGTCTTGGATCAAGTCCCATAGCAATAATGACAGACGTAAACTTCAGCCATTCGTGCTTCGTTGTCAAACACTCAGCTGTTGACGAACATTCACTGGTTTTTCTTTATCACCACGTGCTAAAACTTTAGACACAACTAAAACTACTTTCTAAATATTCACATTCACATATTATTATAAACAATAATCTAGCTTGATCTCAAGTCATACTACGTGGACGCAAACTGGTGGGCGTTTCCATTGTGAAAAACCAAAACAAACAAATTAACACTACCTTAAAACTGAAAATTCACAAGAATCCAAAATTAGAAAACGATTGACCGCTCCGAGATGGCGTAGAGATCTTTCGGCTGTACTACTTTTTAGTTTACTGTAACTTAAAATTCCGAAACGGAGCAGAAATATGTGAAATAAACCACTGATCATTTTGTGGCACTAAAACGGCGGACTGCCATCTCAGGAAATACAACGTGCCCACAGATGGGATCACGGTAGCGAAAGAGTTAATTCAGGACCAAGGATGGTTTTTATGATGGTGTGTATTATTTAACACGGGCTACATGATTTTTGTGTGTACATGTATGGGGATATCACATATCACCCACTAGCAAGAGTGTTATGTGTGCTAGATATGGCACACAAGGCATAGGAATATTGGGTGGGTGGACTATGGCAATTCAAGTGGCCACATGATGATGATGGTCATGTGATTATGATGATGATAGTCATGTGATTATGATAATAATAATGAGATGAGTGATGGCAGTCATAATCCTGCATGTACCATTTACAATAAGCAGTGGATGGAAGAATCGTTGGGTAGTTCACTATAGAGTGGCAAGTGTTGTGTTTTGCTTTGCCTGTGTTGTGTACTAAACTGCAATTGTGGTCTGTGGATATTAATATGTGGCCTGAACATGGGCAAGAAATGGGTGAGAAACCCAAAAGAGATATGTCTGATGTGAAGAATCTAAACAGTGTTGTTTATATCTGATTTACCGTCAGTACACAGGTGTTTGTCTGATGTGGAGAAACTCACTCACTCACTCTCTATGTAGTTTCCTGGTATGCTGTCTGTTGTGAGGCAGCCTGGTTTTTATTTCAGGATGCTGTCTTGTCATCTGATTGCCACTAGTGCAAGAGGTGCTGTTTGTGTCTTGTGTGGGCGGCTTTGTATAGTATTGATGTTATCCTATTAGGACATTATATATGATATTTGGCAGGATTGTGTTTATAACTTTGTATAACGATTGTTCGCTGAGTTATGGGTTATGTTTGGTGCTGGCTTTGACCACGGTTGACAATAGTGTGTAATCCCAGATGTAGCAAACTGTATTGTTTTGACTTACCACAATCAATGGTGGGGATGTGATGTCCAGCTGTTGCCAGTGCAAGCGATGAATGTATGGTGCAGGAGAAACCTGACCAGTGTTATACTGTGTTAGACTGTCTGAGTGAACAGCATGAGAAGTTTTGTCTTGTTGCCTTTGATGTTTTCTTGTTAGGTCATCATACGGGTATGTGTGTATGTATGTGTATTTATTCATACAAATAATATTCCTTGTCATTGATAATCAACTGTTGTTTGCTTTTGTGTTGCAGGGGTTGTTTCTGACCGTGACTGTCAGGGGCACTCCTGGGTTTTTGTCACCCTCACAACTGAATTGCTCATACTTCTGTTCATGTTTCTGTTATTAGTGGTGTGATTCTCTTGTTGTGAGGTGTCCCACATCCCCTCTTGATTCCTGGGGTCGAACTGTAGCCATTTATACAGTGTACCCTGTACCTTAATGCTGTATATGGTGTTCCTGAACTGACAACCCATTTTTGTGTTTATGATTGTGTTTCTTCTTCTTCTTCTTCTTCTTCTTCTTCTTCTTCTTCTTCTTCTTCTTCTTCTTCTTCTTCTTCTTCTTCTACTTCTTCTGTGTTCATCTGGAGTGTTTTTTTTAAAGATGTAATTGCAGTGTGTCTCATTATGCACCCTTCGGCCTAAACCCTTAAGCCAACACATCCGACTTTTGCGTGCGTGTTTTAACCAGGTTTGCATTCCTGGGGGACGCTCACTTTTGGGGTGCCGTCCAAAACCCAGCTGGTCAAGTTAGAACGGTTGAAGACTTCACGGTCCGCCCTCAAGAGAAGGCAGGGGCAGTCCATGGGCGTTTTCCGCCTTCCAAGGGGGCTTCCATAATTGCAGGGCCGACACATAGAGCTCTGGTTCAGGGCTCACCCAAGGAATCGATGTGTCCTGCACATGTAATGGACATTTCGTTCGCCACAGGCCGCTCCCTGCACAAACCAGGAACGGTCAGCCTGCAGACGACTTCCACTCAGCAAGCTTTCAGTTCGGACATATATGGATGCTGTGCCCGGAAACAAGATAGTCAGAGCTGTTCCGGTCGGCAGAAGACAAGATAGTCAGAGCTGTTTCTGCCAGAAGACAAGCTAATCAGGGCTGTTCTGGGCACAAGGGACATTTCACTCCGACATTTTTGCGTTGTGCCAATTTATTTGCAACCTCTTTATGCTGGCACATCCAACTTCTGCGGGCGTTTTTTAAAACCAGGTTAACCGTCCTGGGGGTTTTGAGGGACATTCTTTTGTAGTGCTGTCTACACCTCAGCTGGTCAAGGTAGAACAGCCAAAGACATCACGGTCAACCCTCAAGGGAAAGTAGGGGCAGTTTGTGGGCATTTCCTGCCATCCAAGGAGGCTTCCATAATTGCAGAGCCAACACATTGCGCACTGGTACTGAACTCACCCAAGGAGTCGCCACGTCCTGCTCATGGCTGCCTAACTTCCATGTATTGGGTATTTCATTCGCCACTTGCCGCTCCCCATGCAAACCAGGAACGATCTGTCTGTGAACGACATCCACTCAGTAAAATTTTGCTTCGGACTTCCATGTAATGGATTCGCTAGCCAAGCATTCCATCTCGTGTGTCATGAGACGTTTTTCCACCTCTGACTACGCTCATTCAATGAGTTTTGGACTTCCACGTAATGGATTTGTTAGCCAAGCATTCCATTTCGTGTTAATGAGATGTTTTTCCACCATTGGCTATGCTCACTCAGTGAGTTTAGATACAGACTTGCATCTTAACCACTGTGTGCGACTTCGGCGCTTTTTTTAACCGTTAGTATCGCTCACGAGGTAGGCTTCATGTGCTGCCGGCTCAGCACCTTACCTCCATTCAGTAGAGAGCGAGTAATGGCCAGGCCCTCTCATCCAGGGGTCCCTCATATCCCTCGGGTGAGAGCCTTCTAACAAGTGTCTGGACCAAGCATGTAGCAGGCTCAGCATCTCACCTCCATTTTGCAGTGGGTGAGTATTGGTCCAGCTTTCACATCCAGGAGTTATTGACTTTGAGGCGTTCAGCCAATTCCCTCAGCAGTGAGCCGTAGAATATGTTTCTGGGCCAAGAATGTTTTGGCATCATTCGCCGGATTCGGACTTTGACTGCCTGTCCTCAGTCTATCTGCAAGGCAGCAGGTGTCTCTCTCTCATGGTCTGGTCCCTATCCCTTGATCTGTCCGACATGTAGCTGTGCTGTAGGGATTGGGACATGCAAGCCCCCTCTACCAAGACAAGGTGGAGACATGTCAGAGGGATGATTGTATTTCTATTATTGCTTGTGTTAAGGTTCTTCTGTTGCCAGGTTCTTGTTGGCTTGGGGTGGGTGTCTGACTGTATTTGGGGCACAACCCATCATGGTTAACATATAGCACTATACTGCTGTTATCTTTGCTGCTGTGTGTCGTGTCTAGGTATTGCCTGTTCCTGAGTCATTGTGATGTGGTTAATAAAAGTTCTGTTTGTTCTCAAATTGTTTGTTTAATCATTGTTATTTGGTTTGTTGTTTGAGTTATGTATATTCATTAATTCTGTTACAGTCTATCTTTGCACTATACTGCCAGGAGTATCCAATTATGTATAGCTCCCTGCCAAAGATCCTGATTCTTCTTATTTCTAAATCTGTTCTTTTCCTGAGGCTAGGGACAGTCGGTAGGTTCTCTCTTTCTTCTTGTTATTCTTTTTTTCTATGGCCCATAGGCAATCAGCGTTGCATGTCTTTACTTGACATCACTGTGGGATAGATGGAAGTTGAGGGAGGCACTTCCCTTCCTCCTCTCATCTTTTTATTTTCCCTCCTGTCTCATATATATATATATATATATATATATATATATATATATATATATATATATATATATACATATATATATATCATCATCATCAAGTGCCAGTGCCGGCTGGCGTAGGCGTTCATGGCTCTCCATAGATCTCGGTCTTTGGTTTTCTGGATCAACTCTGCTGCTGATATTCCTCCATGCCACCGTCTCAATCCATCCAGCATCATTTCTCTTGGTCTGCCTCTGCCTCTCTTCCCCTCGATCTTTCCAGTTGTTACAATGTTCTCCAATGCCTCTCTTCTCATCACATGACCGAAGAAAGATGTTTGTCTCTGTCTTATTGTTGTATATAATGTTCTAGTTTCATTAGCCTGTTTCAGGCAGTCGTCGTTAGTTACTCTGGCAGTCCAAGGAATTCGCAACATTCATCTCAGGAACCACATCTCTGTTGCTTCTTGTTTCTTCTTAATTTGTTCATTTACATTCCAAGATTCACTGCCATACAGGAAAACTGGTTCTACATAGCATTTCAGCACTCTCTTTCTTACATTCAGTGATAGTGACTTATTGCATAAGATACTCTTCATTTTTTGAAATGCGGCTTTTGCCTGCCCTATTCTGCTCCTAATCTCTGTTGTACAACTTCCATCTGATGTTATAAATGCCCCTAGGTATCTAAAATTATCCACTTGGTTAAGGATTTTCCCTTTATTTCTATGTCATATTTTGGTGTCACCATTTTCTTTGATATTACCATTGATACTGTTTTCTTGATATTCAAGGAGAGTCCTTTCCTTGCACTCTCTGTTACTACAACGTCTAATAATTGTTGTAGGTCTGTTGAGTTATCCGCCACCAATAATGTGTCAATACAATATATATATGCTGGTCTCCATGGTGTAGGGGTTAAGGACGTTGTTCGTAATTCCGCATATTCTCATACAAAACACAACTACGCGAGATTTGGCAGCAGTTCGCGCCGCACTGGTTGCTTACGGAGGTATGTGAGCTGGTCTTTCAGAAAGCAATGGCAAACTACTGGACATAAAACTTGCCAAGACATCAACAGCAGCTGAAAAATGCTGGTGTTGACTGCAATGTCCTGTAAAGGATATGCAAAAAAAAAAAAAAAAAAAATATATATATATATATATATATATATATATATATATATATATATATATATATATATGAGACAGGAGGGAAAATAAAATAAAAGGGTGAGAGGAGAAAGGAAAGTCCTTCCCTCAACTTTCATCTATCCCACATATTACACATAATCAGCCATTCATTTGTTATACACACAGTAACTCCTCATTTGTCATGTTAACATAAACCAACTGATCATTTGCTATATTGCACATGCAGAAAATGCTAATTTATATATCACACATCACCATCATCACGTGTCATGCTGGTAGTCGTGGGCGGTCATGGTTCACCATCTCACAGGGTCACCTGTCTCGAATCAGGTCTGTGTTCTTGTCCCAAACAAGCTATGCTGCCAAACCATCAAGGTATTTATCCCTTTGTCTTCCTCTTGCTCTCTTCCCATCAAGCTTGCCAGTTGTCACCAAATTTTCAAGTCCATTTCTCCTCATGTATCCAAAAATCTTGACTATCTAAGTCTAATTACTCCAATCAATCTCCGTTTTTCATTTGTCTCTTGAAAGACTCTCATTTGATTTTCTGGCCATCCATGGTATTCTTTGCATTTTTCTCAAAAAACCACATTTCCACATCCACTAGCTGTTTCTCAACTTGTCTGTAAATTTTCCATGTTTACCACGCATACGACAATATGTGTTCTATATAGCTCTTCAACATTCTTTTTCTCACTGCAGTTGACAACATTTTGTTGGTAAGTATGTTTTCCATTTTGTAGAATGCCACCTCTGCCATGGCAATTATTGAACTAATCTCTGAAAGGCATCTTCCATCAGATGTTATGACTGTTCCGAGATAGTTATGCCAATTCATCTGTTTAAGAATATTTTCATTCACTTGGATGTTATAATGTGGTATTTCTTTCTTCTTGAAGACGACCATGATCTCTGTTTCTTACAGTTCAGTCCGAAACCTAGTTTCTCACTGTGTATAATAATCGCATCCACCAAATGTTGTTGATCCTGCTCGTTGTCAGCAATCAATACTGTATCGTCTGCATATCTTATATTATTGATGTTTTGTCCTCCGAATGCAACTCTTAAGTTTCTCACAATATTTTCACAATAAAGGGAGAGCAGATCTGGAGACATTACATATCTCTGTCGCACATCTCTCCTGATAGGCTGGAATTGACCCACTTCATTATCAGTTTTTATGGCAGCTGCTTGCTTTCGGGTAGAGGAGTAGGGGTATCCCTTATCAAAGGAGAAGTAAGGTGCCTCCTTCCCTCCGCTGGCCTATGGGACAACCTTGGGCAAGGGGGAGTACCCGTTTAGCCTCCCGATCAGGGTTACCTGAAGCCATGGGTGCAGGTGGTGAATGAGGTTGAAGAGCAGCCGACAGATAGTTGTAGGTTATGGTCTCCAGCTTCGCGATGGTAGGCAGAGGATCTCTTTTTTGGGGAGGCAATGGCTATGATCATCGACCAGTATGGTCACTGCTAAGGAAAGCAATGGCAAACTACCTTCTTTACAGATGCTAAATAAGTTACGATATCATAAGAAATCAGAGAAATGGGGGCTCCATAGGAGCAGCCTTCCCCAATAGGGATAGTCATGTGCACCATGTGACTCCAGACCATCAGCAGGCAACTGCGTGCAAACGATTACTATCATTGAAAGTAGGAACTTGGAATGTTAGAACAACGAGTGCAGATGGAAAATTGGATAACATCAAACAAGAAATGGGAAGAGAGAATGTTAACATAATAGGATTGTGTGAGACGAGATGGACAGGGATGGGGATTAAGACAGGGGGGGATTTTAAGATCGTATATTCTGGAGGAAAGGCAAAGAGGTGTAGCAATTATCTTGGATCTGAAACATCAAACTCTGTTACAGGATATTGGGCAGTGTCAAACAGGGTTCTATTGGTAAAATTAATCGGCAGACATTTTAACATAAGCGTCATTCAAATATATGCCCCAACAGGAGAAAGTGGTAAAGATAGGGTAGAGAAATTTTATGACATGGAGAATCAAAACAATGTTTTCCCGTAATGATTTTGAATAATGAAGACCAAACTATAGAAGATCGTATAAGATCGTATATTCTGGAGGAAAGGCAAAGAGGTGTAGCAATTATCTTGGATCTGAAACATCAAACTCTGTTACAGGATATTGGGCAGTGTCAAACAGGGTTCTATTGGTAAAATTAATCGGCAGACATTTTAACATAAGCGTCATTCAAATATATGCCCCAACAGGAGAAAGTGGTAAAGATAGGGTAGAGAAATTTTATGACATGGAGAATCAAAACAATGTTTTCCCGTAATGATTTTGAATAATGAAGACCAAACTATAGAATTGTACAATTTATTGTCTGGCATATTTCACTGCATCTCATCAGGTACATACTGCAGAAGTCACACAACATAGATTAAAATAGATACATCTTCCAAGTTGGAATATACACATGATCGCACAGTAATATCAATTGTTTACCATGGTAATTTTAAATGGACTATCATGTCTTTCTGTTTGCACAAAACTGGCCTATGTAGATTAATCATTATGGCTTCTGCAAACTTTAACAAACGACTACTTTGTGTATGAAACAACACGCGAAAAGCGCTGTCTCTATCAATTACATGACCAGTTTCCAAGACATGACGTGCAATGGACGACGCCGGAAGTTTATAATTGTGGTGTGTCAGCCTTCCCATGATCCCATCGCCTGTGTGTAGTATCTTATCAAGCCAGCTGGGTATGTGTTCAACAACCCTGCTGTGTAACTGCCGCTCTGTTCTGCCGATGTAGGTAGACTCGCACCTGCATGTGAATTGATAAATACAGTTGGATTTGGCGTACAAAGGGGTAGATTCTTTTACAGCTGGGGTGGGAATAGGTGTGGTTCTGTACCTAATAACTGGAGTTGCAGCACAGAATGTTCGGCCGACTGCTGTAATGAGCCGGTCCTGTAGACGCATTACGTCATCCCCTCGAAAGGTTAGCTGGATAAATAACTTGAGCATAGGGACTGTAGTTACGTCTGGTTTTGGTTTCGGCTGTTGGCAGTGGCGCTTTATAAATCCTGTGGAGTACCCATTCAGATGTAAGACATTCATGGAGAATTCTTTGAAGAAATGTAAAAATTCAGGAATAAAATCATAATGGGTGACTTTAATGCAAAAGTAGAAAATCAAGCTGATGGATGCCCAGTAGGTAAACATGGTTTGGGAGAACGAAACGAGAGAGAATACAGACTTGTAGAATGGGCAAAAGAACATGAACTGATTTTCGGAAACACTTCGCTTAAGCAATATCACAGAAGATTGTGGACATGCAGAAGTCCGGACAGCAGGATTATAAACTAAATAGATTGTATCCTGATTAACATGCAGTTTAGAAATGCGTTAACAGTCGCAAAAACATTTCAAAATGCAGACTGTTACAGTGATCACAGATTGATTATAGGCACAATATAGGTAAATTTAAAAAAGTTAAGTTTACACCAGGAAACAATAAATATAATCTGTATGCATTAACAAATGACAAATAAATACAGGACAAATTTAACATGGAAGTAAAGAACAGATCTGATGTACTGTCGGATCTAGATATCTAATATCTTATTTCAGGGGTGTGTATGTTATATTACACATACAATTCTTTAATTATTTTCATCTTATATACATCATTATTTCCTTTGTTATATTACACATACAACAACTTTTCATATGTTACATTACACATTCAGCAACTGTTCATTTGTTATATTACACATTTAGGACCTGTTATTTTGTTATATTACATATACAACTGTTCAACTAGCAATTTCTACAAAAATATCAGCGCAATGAGAATAACAGCAGAACTCTTTGACGCAGCTGAAATAATTAACAGTGGAAAAGGAGAACCAATAAGTGAATAAAAACAAATCCTAAAAAGATGAAGGCAGTACTTCGAACAACTTCTCAACATTTCATCAGATACCACAGGAATTCAAGAAACCAAGATGATAACTATATGATGTATGCACATAACATATAATGTGTGACTGAACATACACTGTATCACAGGACAATCACTGTGTGAACAGAACAGACAATGTTGTCACCGAACATTCAATGTATAACAGAACATACACTGTTAGCACATAACATATTTTAACAATAAATCAACCAAGTCATGATTCACAACAACAATAATCTATTATGTAATCAAATTGTAGTGCGGGACAGTATATGACCTCTTCCTGCTTAACATGTAATACATCGGGACGCAGAGGTGTTTCCAAGGCACCAGGGCCGGGTTATATACTGGCCGAGACCTATTGACGCGTCCTCGCCGAGCGTCCTGGGCAACAGGTCCCTTCGGGGTCCTGGCTGAAGTCAATAGGATCGCCGAAGTCGGAGAGTGTCTGCCTGTATGGCGAGGAACCACCAGTCTGCACACCAATAAGCCAGACATGGGACAACGGATACTCACGCAAACCTCAAGTCCTGTATGACATCACACTGATGTTGGACAACAGGATGCCTTCATCCGACATACAGGACTTTGCGTTGGAGCTCAAGCCAACGAACACAAGCAAGCAAGCATGTAATACATCATGTTATGAACCGAGACTGACGACACATCGTTTTTAAACAAAGCATGTCAATACATTTTATCAATATCTATGTAGTCAATCAGGTCTATTCAAAGTTTCTCTCTCTCTCTCTCTCTCTCTCTCTCTCTCTCTCTCTCTCTCTCTCTCTCTCTCTCTCTCTCTCTCTCTCTCTCTCCTCTCTCTCTCTCTCTCTCTCTCTCTCTCTGTTATAGCTGGTACTAGGACTTGTAATACAACATAATTCTCCCTCAGGACTGGAAGATCTCAATGTCCCACACTCACAAATCAAGGACTGTCCAAGGGGGTTCTTCTAGAGCAGTGGTTCTCAACCTTTTATGGCTCGTGCCCCCTTCATAATATTTTCAGAACGCCATCCCCCCCCCCCCTTCCTATCAAAAACTTGGCCCGTGCCCCCCTTCACCGTATTTTCAGAATGTCATTCCCCCCCCTTCCCCTTTCATATTTCCTATCTAAAAATATCCCCCCCCCCCCACCTCTACACAGTAACGTAAAAGTGGAAGGCAAATGTAATAGCATATACTAAAACAAGTCTAGACATCCACATAAAACATGATTTGTGAGTCTACTTACTTTATAAAATGAATTTTAGAAGGATGAGACATATATAACTGTAAAGTATGAAGGGAAAAACAATATCAAGTAATCGGTTCTTGTATTAACACGATCTTGAAATGGTCTTCATTCCCCCCCCCCCCCCTGGAAACCCTAAAATTCCCCCCTGGGGGGGGGGGGTTCCCCACCGGTTGAGAACCACTGTTCTAGAGGGTTTCCTTGTCATTGTTGACCCAGGTATGGCTCACAGCTCTTCTGACTGTATTCATTCTATCGGTTTTCCCAGTAAGTAGATTGGGGTTCACAGGGGTCAATCTTCTATTAGTGGATGGAAATGTTGAGGGATGCAGAGTATCTTTTGGAATACTTAGGGAGCTTGTAGATCATGTCTATAAGTTAAAATACCTCTCCAGCAACTAGCCAGTACTTCAGCATCACCAGGATTGAATGAATAGCATTCTTAGTGTTAGGCCAACATTTATACCTCCCATCTACCGAAGGAACAAAGTACAACCAACTTTTGTATTTGACAAATCATATGTCATTATAACATTGTCATTATAACATAAAGCATATGAAAAGGTGGGGGGGGGGGGGGGTAATAGGAGAAGGTTGGGGTGTGGTTCCACTCAATGGTGAGATCACTAACCCTCTTCTCTAAATGGAATGTATTCAAACATTTGATGGAGTGGTACCAGTATCTGCTGAAGGATCAGCATTTGTTCTCCATTCATGTTTTAATAACCTGATGTGATCAACTCACGATAAGACTAGGACAGTAAGACAAGATAAGGTCATAAAGATGAGCCCAAGTTGTCCTGTTGTGAGAAAGTCCTCAGGTTGTGATCAAGTGATGTTGTGACAAT